>ONZH01003100.1:0-32694 GCA_900303285.1 Rhinella marina
AAATAGTTTTTTAGTTGTTTTAGCTCAGTGATACAAATCCATTTCACACAGCTGCGTGGAACCATTCTGTGTGTCACAGTTCAGTACACTCACTCCAATCCGTATTTTCTGTCCAGGTGACACTTTCTGTACGTCTATTAATTAAACCAAGTCTTTTGCTGTCACGTATATAGCTTGATTCCAAAAATCTCTGTGCGACATTTGTCTGGGTCGCAGTCAAAATAGCCACCGTCAGTAGGGTGTCAGTTAGCTCTACGATAGTTTCTGCACGTCACGTTCCCAAAAAAACAAAACTCCAAAAAAAATATATAAAAAAATAGTTTTTTTAGTTGTTTTAGCTCAGTGATACAAATCCATTTCACACAGCTGCGTGGAACCATTCTGTGTGTCACAGTTCAGTACACTCACTCCAATGCGTATTTTCTGTCCAGGTGACACTTTCTGTACATCACTTAATACAACCAAGTCTTTTGCTGCCTGTCACGTATATAGCTTGATCCCAAAAATCTCTGTGCGACATTTGTCTGGGTCGCAGTCTAAATAGCCACCGTCAGTAGGGTGTCAGTTAGCTCTACGATAGTTTCTGCACGTGACGTTCCCAAAAAAATAAAACTCCAAAAAAAATATATAAAAAAATAGTTTTTTAGTTGTTGTAGCTCAGTGATACAAATCCATTTCACACAGCTGCGTGGAACCATTCTGTGTGTCACAGTTCAGTACACTCACTCCAATCCGTATTTTCTGTCCAGGTGACACTTTCTGTACGTCACTTAATTAAACCAGACTGAACAAGTTTGTGGGTTTCAGTACAGCAGGCCCATTTATTTTTTATTTTTATATAATACACTTATATACAGAAAATGTTGAACCCCAGGGCTAAGGGTCGAGGACGAGGGCGTGGGCGTGGGCATTCAATTACTGCAGGGGGCAGAGGCCGTGGTCCTGGGCAGGGTGAGACAGTACCTGCTGATGAGGGAGCAGGGGAACGCCGCAGAGCTACACTCCCTAGCTTCATGTCTCAACTTACAGGGACACGTGGTAGAGGACTGTTGAAACCACAACAGTGCGAACAGCTGATGTCGTGGATTGCGGACAATGCTTCAAGTAATTTGTCCACCAGTCAGTCTTCCACGCAGTCCACCCACGTTACCCAAGGGAGCACTCCTCTGGCTCCTCCACCTCAACCTCCTTCCCCCCAGTCTGCCCCCTCCCAGGAAAATTTGGAATGCGATCCGGCATACTCTCAGGAACTGTTTTCTGGACCCTTCCCAGAGTCACAAACCACTTCTCAGGTTGCTGCTGACCTCGTTCCCGATGCCCAAGTTTTCCAACTGTCGCAGTCTGTGGGTGATGATGATGATGATGACAATGTTGAGTTAGTGGAAGAAGTTTGTAAAGAGGTGTCGGACGATGAGGAGACACGGTTGTCAGACAGTGGTGAAGTTGTTGTCAGGGCAGGAAGTCCGAGGGGGGAGCAGACTGAGGAATCGGAGGATGACGAGGTGACTGACCCAAGCTGGGTTGATAAGCCGAGTGAAGACAGTGCTTCTGAGGCGGAGGCGAGTGCTGCACCAGAACAGGTTGGAAGAGGCAGTGGTGTGGCCAGAGGGAGAAGCAGGGCCAGAGCTGGTGCATCAGCAGCAACTGTTTCACGTAGTGAAGCTCCCGTGGCGAGGCCTAGATGTTCGCAAGTCTGGAGGTTCTTTAAAGAAAGTGAGGATGACCGACGGACTGTGGTGTGCAACCTGTGCCACACCAGGATCAGCAGGGGTGCCACCACTACTAGCCTAACCACCACCAGCATGCGCAGGCATATGAGTGCTAAACACCCCACTCAATGGAACCAAGGCCGTTCACCACCTCCTGCGGGTCACACCACTGCTCCTTCCCCTGTGTCACTCGCTGCCTCTGCTAGTCAACCCCCTGCCCAGGACCCCGGCACGAGCGCCTCCCGCCGGAAAACCACACCTTCGCCTCCACGATCCTCCACAGTGTCCACCAATGTGTCCCAGCGCAGCGTTCAGCTGTCTTTACAGCAGACGCTGGAGCGCAAGAGGAAATACAGTTCCACCCACCCACATGCCCAAGCCCTCAACGTCCACATCTCCAAATTGCTGAGCCTGGAGATGCTGCCCTATAGGCTGGTAGAGACCGAGGCCTTTCGCAATCTCATGGCGGTGGCTGCCCCTCGGTATTCGGTCCCCAGCCGCCACTATTTTTCCCGATGTGCCGTCCCAGCCCTACACCAGCACGTGTCAGAGAACATCCTCCGTGCCCTGACCAACGCTGTTTCTGAGAAGGTCCACCTAACCACGGACACGTGGACAAGTGCTGCCGGGCAGGGACACTACATCTCACTGACGGCACATTGGGTTAACTTGGTGGAGGCTGGGACCGAGACTGACCCTGGGGCCGCTCATGTACTGCCCACACCGAGGATTGCGGGGCCTACCTCGGTCACGGTCTCTCAGACGTACTATGCCTCCTCCTCCGACCCCTCCTCCTCCTCCACCTCCTCCTCCGAATTACCATCCGTGGGCACGGCGCCTTCAGTCGGTAGCTCTAGGCGCAGCAGCAGTGCCGTGGGTAAGCGCCAGCAGGCGGTGCTCAAACTGCTGAGCTTAGGTGACAAAAGGCACACCGCCCAAGAGCTGTTACAGGGCATCACGGCGCAGACCGATGTGTGGCTGGCACCGCTGAACCTCAAGCCAGGCATGGTTGTGTGTGACAACGGGCGTAACCTGGTGGCGGCTCTGCAACTCGGCAGACTGACACATGTGCCATGCCTGGCCCACGTGTTCAATCTAATAGTTCAGCGGTTCCTCAAGACATACCCCAATCTGTCTGATTTGCTCACCAAGGTGCGCCGCATCTGTGCGCATTTCCGCAAGTCGACCACAGATGCTGCCACTCTCAGGGCAGCGCAGCGCCGCCTACAACTGCCCGCTCACCGACTGTTGTGCGACGTGCCCACGAGATGGAATTCGACATTAAACATGTTATCCAGAGTTTACCAGCAGCGCAGAGCGATTGTAGACTGCCAGATGTCAACTTCCACCAGAACTGGTAGTCAGGTCAGTCAGATTCCTCAAGTCTACAATGAGGAGTGGACGTGGATGTCTGATATCTGCCAGGTGTTGAGCAACTTTGAGGAGTCAACACAGATGGTCAGCGGCGATGCCGCCATTATCAGCCTCACCATCCCGCTGCTTTGCCTGTTGAAAAACTCACTGCTCAGCATCAAGTCGGATGCTTTGCGCTTGTCACAAGAGACGGTGGAGGAAGATACGTCGCTTGATAGCCAGAGCACCCTCCGGTCTGTTTCTCAGCGCGTATCGGAGGAGGGGGATGAGGATGAGGAGGAAGAGGAGGAGAATGTCGGCGAGACAGTAGAGGGTACCAGTGCTCAGTCCTTAACTCTTGAGCGTGTATGGGCTGAAGAGGAGGACTTGGAGGAGGAGGAGGAGGAAATGGAGAGTCAGGCCAGTGAGGAGAGGGAATTCTTACGTGTTGGGACTCTGGCGCACATGGCAGACTTCATGTTAGGCTGCCTATCCCGTGACCCTCGCGTTAGAAGCATTTTTTCAAACACCGATTACTGGGTGTTCACTCTCCTGGACCCACGGTACAAGCAGAACCTTTCCACTCTCATCCCTGCAGAGGAAAGGAGTATGAGAGTGAATAGATATCAACAGGCCCTGGTGCACAAGCTGAAACAATCCTTCCCATCTGACGCCGCTAGCGGCAGAGGGCATGGTTCTGTGGGCCAAGTAGCGGGGGAGAGGAGCCGAGCAGGCAGCTTGTCCAGCACTGGCAGGGGAACGCTCTCCAAGGCCTTTGCCAGTTTTATGTCACCCCAGCAAGACACTGTCACCTGTCCCCAGTCTAGGCAGAGTAGGGGGGAGCTGTACAGAAAGATGGTGAGGGAGTACCTAGCTGACCATACCAACGTCCTGCGTGATCACTCTGCTCCATACAACTACTGGGTTTCAAAGCTGGACACGTGGCCTGAACTGGCGCTGTACGCCTTGGAGGTGCTGGCCTGCCCTGCCGCTAGCGTGCTGTCAGAGGGGTATTCAGTGCAGCTGGTGGCGTCATCACCGATAAGCGTACACGCCTGTCAACTGACAGCGCTGACAGGCTGGCGCTTATTAAAATGAACAAAGCCTGGATTTCACCGGAATTCAAATCTCCTCCGGGGGAATGCAGCTAAAGATTAACATTACTTATGTATCCAATTCCTCTTCTCTACTCCTCCTACTCCTCCGTATCGTCTTTGCCTAACGCTGACCAAAAAAACGCCATTTTTCAGAGGTCCAACTGGCACTCTTTTACCACAATTTTTCCAGAGGTCCACCTACAGGCCCTCTCTCCAAACAATTTTTCCGGAGGTCCACCTACAGGCCCTCTCTCCAAACAATTTTTCCGGAGGTCCACCTACAGGCCCTCTCTCCAGTTCCAGTTTCCAGTTTTATTTGCGCAAACTGCGTACATTTTTTGGGGGGATAGGTGTGAAAAATAATAATACCTGCGTATCTATATTGCCCAACATTGGATACGGTAGCAACAAGAAGACCAAACACATGCTGCCCACAGGGTTCCGCAAATTCCTGGTCCACAATGTCAAGGAGCTCGAGGATTTGTTGATGAGCAACAAGTCCTTCTGTGCAGAAATCGCCCACAACGTCTCCTCAAAGAACCGAAAGACCATTGTGGAGAGAGAGGCACAGCTCGCCATCAAAGTGACGAACCCCAACGCCAGACTGCGTAGCGAAGGGAACTAATAAATATCTCTGTGGTTATTTGTGCTAAATAAAAGTTAAATAAACACAAAAAAAAAATTTGATCTGTTCCTGTGCCTGATCCACCCAAGTTGAATCTGTCCCATCATGAGAAAGTCCCCCCAAGGAGTCCCCACTGTAACTTGCTTCCCATACAACTACCTCACCCCCGACACCTGTGTCTCGCCATTGTCCACCACCTCCTCAGACAACACTGGTAAATCCCCACTGTCAGCACACGGAGACTGCAAAAGGTCTTGCGAATTGGGGCAGAGAATGTTCTGGGGTAGCACATCAGAGAAGGGGTGACTACGGGGTTCCAGGGAGTACGTGACCACATGCAATCTCCATCCAAAAAGTCATACTGAGGCTCACCACCATGCTTTACACTGCAATCTTATTACTGAGGCTCACCACCATGCTTTACACTGCAATCTTATTGAAAGACAGACAATCAGGGGTTCACCGCCAGGTTGTCAGGCAGCATTTTTAAGTGGGTCACCATTACCGTGTCCCTGAAAATTGCCTTGGGGTCATCGCCAGACTATTTTAATGAAAGGCCATGGGGTTCTATACACACAGTGCTGACGGAAGCCCATCAGCCTTTCTAAACACAATTGAATCTGTCCCATCATGAGAAAGTCCCCCCAAGGAGTCCCCACTGTAACTTGCTTCCCATACAACTGCCTCACCCCCCGACACCTGTGTCTCGCCATTGTCCACCACCTCCTCAGACAACACTGGTAAATCCCCACTGTCAGCACACGGAGACAGCAAAAGGTCTTGCGAATTGGGGCAGAGAATGTTCTGGGGTAGCACATCAGAGAAGGGGTGACTATGGGGTTCCAGGGAGTACGTGACCACATGCAATCTCCATCCAAAAAGTCATACTGAGGCTCACCACCATGCTTTACACTGCAATCTTATTACTGAGGCTCACCACCATGCTTTACACTGCAATCTTATTGAAAGACAGACAATCAGGGGTTCACCGCCAGGTTGTCAGGCAGCATTTTTAAGTGGGTCACCATTACCGTGTCCCTGAAAATTGCCTTGGGGTTATCGCCAGACTATTTTAATGAAAGGCCATGGGGTTCTATACACACAGTGCTGACGGAAGCCCATCAGCCTTTCTAAACACAATTGAATCTGTCCCATCATGAGAAAGTCCCCCCAAGGAGTCCCCACTGTAACTTGCTTCCCATACAACTACCTCACCCCCGACACCTGTGTCTCGCCATTGTCCACCACCTCCTCAGACAACACTGGTAAATCCCCACTGTCAGCACACGGAGACAGCAAAAGGTCTTGCGAATTGGGGCAGAGAATGTTCTGGGGTAGCACATCAGAGAAGGGGTGACTACGGGGTTCCAGGGAGTACGTGACCACATGCAATCTCCATCTAAAAAGTCATACTGAGGCTCACCCCAATGCTTTACACTGCAATCTTATTACTGAGGCTCACCACCATGCTTTACACTGCAATCTTATTGAAAGACAGACAATCGGGTTCACCGCCAGGTTGTCAGGCAGCATTTTTAAGTGGGTCACCATTACCGTGTCCCTGAAAATTGCCTTGGGGTTATCGCCAGACTATTTTAATGAAAGGCCATGGGGTTCTATACACACAGTGCTGACGGAAGCCCATCAGCCTTTCTAAACACAATTGAATCTGTCCCATCATGAGAAAGTCCCCCCAAGGAGTCCCCACTGTAACTTGCTTCCCATACAACTACCTCACCCCCCGACACCTGTGTCTCGCCATTGTCCACCACCTCCTCAGACAACACTGGTAAATCCCCACTGTAAGCACACGGAGACAGCAAAAGGTCTTGCGAATTGGGGCAGAGAATGTTCTGGGGTAGCACATCAGAGAAGGGGTGACTACGGGGTTCCAGGGAGTACGTGACCACATGCAATCTCCATCTAAAAAGTCATACTGAGGCTCACCACCATGCTTTACACTGCAATCTTATTACTGAGGCTCACCACCATGCTTTACACTGCAATCTTATTGAAAGACAGACAATCAGGGGTTCACCGCCAGGTTGTCAGGCAGCATTTTTAAGTGGGTCACCATTACCGTGTCCCTGAAAATTGCCTTGGGGTCATCCCCAGACTATTGGCCAGATTTAGAAAAAATGGTGCAATTAGGGAGCCTCAGAGGCATCCCTACATGCTGCCCCTGCTGTTTCCTGTCCATTTCCGTGGTGTTTCCATCATTTTCTGAGGTTTCCAGGTTTTCACCCAGCCTTCCCTAGGCAGAGCCCCGGTCCCCTGCAAAAAATGCTCGAGTCTCCCATTGACTTCAATGGGGTTCGTTATTCGAAACGAGCACCCGAGCATCGGGAAAAGTTTGACTCGAATAACGAGCACCCGAGCATTTTAGTGCTCGCTCATCTCTAGTTAAGAACTTTCTGTGCTGCTTTAAAAAAGGAATCAGGTACTGGTATTGGGAGCGCTCGAAACACATAGATCAATTTGGGCAATGTCATCATCTGAAATGGGGCCACTCTGCCTATCCACGATACATCTTTCATACTGAAGCTGTTAAAATCTTTTGACATGGTGGTAAGTAAAGGTTCATAATTGGGTTATTCACTTTATAAAAAAGACGACTGAGAGGAGATCTAATAACTATTGTAGTCAACCAGCAGGAAAGGTACTAGAGGGCTGATATGTGCCATGCAGGTTGCTATCTCAGTGCTCTAATTCCAGGGATTGCAGTGTGGTTATTCTGGCAGTTCACCTCAGAGTTTCCACACTACTGACAAATGGTAATTAAAAAAGGAATGGCTGCCTGGGAGCAGGGGGAAGAAAGACACGAATGGAGAGGATCTGGGAGCAATATTCTCCACAGTGCACCAGAGAGAGAGCGAGACTGAGACCCTGCACAAAGTGACTCTAGCACTTCTGCCTGTTTGCAAAAGGACTCTGACAAGACACATGGCGGTATGAGAACTTACTATTGTTTTTTGCTGAAGATAAGTGTTTTATGTGATTGAACTTTATATGGCTGACGTTAAGCCATCCTGTTGGGATAATTTTGTTAATAAAACCCCATATGCTGCATCCAATCCTGCTAGTTTCCTACCATTTGTTAAGCTAATTCTCACATATGGTGGAGAATGCGGGCAACTGGTTGCTAAGGGTTACGGCTGCAAAAAGGTTTTTTTGGACTCGGTAACCAGCTTATGTCCTGGAAAAAGGCTGCTACATTCCTGCCAAACCAGTCTCCTGCCATGGAGGAGCTGCTCAAGCATTTCGTGCAGGACAGTGCTGCCCAGCAGGAAACCAACTGTCTGTTGCTGGAACAGATTACAGTCCTGAGAGAGAGTGTGTCAGCTCAGCCAAGGAGTATGCAGGTGTTATCTGGGCCTTTGAATGTAAAAAAGGCAGTGCACAGCACCTTGCAAAAATGACTGCAGATGATGACGTAGAGGCTTATCTGGCTGTGTTTGAATGGATTGCGGAAAGGGAGAAACTCCCTGCTGCTGAATAGACTGAGGTTTTGGCGCCTTATTTGACTGGGGAGCCCCAGAAAGCATATTTTGATTTAACGGCAGAGCAGGCCAAAGACTATGATATCCTTAAGGCAGAAATAATGGCCCGGCTGGGAGTTACCTTATCCATGCGGGCTCACATGACTGGCGGTTTGAGAAAAATAAGCCGCCCCGCTCCTAAATGTTTGATTTATTACACCTTGTGCGCAAGTGGCTACAACCCGAGACTCTGAGTCCAGCAGCCATTGTCGAGCGAATCGTACTTGACCGCTATGTGAGTGGACTTCCTTAGGACATTCACCGCTGGGTTGCTCAAGGAGACCCCAAAACACTGGATCAGTTGGTTTCAATTGTGGAGTGGTTTACGACTACCAAGACCTGTCTGAGGCCTGAAAGTAAACTGCAGCAGTTTGTGGGACCCTTACAGGGATCAAACTCCAAAGCCCTTTCTGCACGCTGACGCTGCGTCAGGTCATAGTGCGCGCCGGCAGGGAAGACAGTGGAGCGGGGAGCCTAAGAACAGCGGCGGCCAGAACAGGTAAGTATGCTTTTTTAAAGTGGCTGGGTGGGCTGATCTGAGGTCTGAGGGGGGCACTGGGGGCTGATCTGAGGTATGATGGGGGCATTAGAGGCTGATCTGAGGTCTGATGGGGGCACTGGGGGCTGATCTGAGGTCTAATGGGGGCACTGGGGGCTGATCTGAGGTCTGATGGGGGCATTAGGGGCTGATTGGTCTGATGGGGGCACTGGGGGCTGATCTGAGGTCTAATGGGGGCACTGGGGGCTGATCTGAGGTCTGATGGGGGCATTAGGGGCTGATCTGAGGTCTGATGGGGGCACTGGGGGCTGATCTGAGGTCTAATGGGGGCAATGGGGGCTGATCTGAGGTCTGATGGGGGCACTAGGGGCTGATCTGAGGTCTAATGGGGGCACTGGGGGCTGATCTGAGGTCTAATGGGGGCACTGGGGGCTGATCTGAGGTCTGATGGGGGCACTAGGGGCTGATCTGAGGTCTAATGGGGGCACTGGGGGCTGATCTGAGGTCTGAAGGGGGACACAAGATGTTGATCTGAGGTCTGATGGGGCACAAGACGCTGACCTGAGGTCTGATGGGGGCACATTGTGTTCATCTGAGGTCTGATGGGGGCACAAGATGCTGATCTGAGGTCTGATGGGGGCACAAGACGCTGATCTGAGGTCTGATGGGGGCACATGGGGGCACATTGTATTGATTTGAGGTCTGATGGGGCACATGGGGACATGGGGATAATAAACACAGCGATGTCACTGTACAGGGATAATAAACACAGTGATGTCACCGTACAGGAATAATAAACAGTGATGACACAGTACAGGGATAACAAACACAGTGATGTCACTGTACAGGGATAATAAACACAATGATGCGACTTGTTAAGAAAAAAAGTTAGCCATTTTGCAATCTGTAAAGTTTACCCGAAAGGGGGGGGGGCCCGCAAAATTTGCCTGTAGGGGGCCCCGAAATTCCTGATGGCAGCCCTGTTCCAGGGAGTATGTGTCCACATGCAATCTCCATCCTAAAAGTCATACTGAGACTCACCACCATGCTTTACACTGCAATCTTATTGAAAGACAGACAATCAGGGGTTCACCGCCAGGTTGTCAGGCAGCATTTTTAAGTGGGTCACCATTACCGTGTCCCTGAAAATTGCCTTGGGGTCATCCCCAGACTATTGGCCAGATTTAGAAAAATTGGTGCAATTAGGGAGCCTCAGAGGCATCCCTACATGCTGCCCCTGGTGTTTCCTATGCATTTCCAAGGTGTTTCCATCATTTTCTGAGGTTTTCACATGTTGGGGCAACTTTTAGGCCCCATTCACACGACCGTATGAATGGGGCCGTATCTATCCGCAAAATTGCGGATAGATACAGCCAGGGGCGTACATAGAAATCATTGGGCCCCATAGCAAGAATCTGAATGGGGCCCCTAACCCCACCCACTACCCCGGCCCATCCCACATGCTACCCTGGCTCCTCCCATGCCACGCCTCCATTTGCCAATAAAGAAATTTATACCTGAGCTACCGATTTTTTTTTTTTTTTTTTTTTTTTAAACTAAGGAGACGTTATACTGAATGGGAGCAGCAACAAGGATAGATTATACTGTATATTATACAGCATGGTATATAGATTATACTGTATATTATACAGCATGGTGTACGGATTATACTGTATACTATACAGCATGGTGTAGGGATACTGTATACTATACAGCATGGTGTACGGATTATACTGTATACTATACAGCATGGTGTAGGGATTATACTGTATACTATACAGCATGGTGTACAGACTATACTGTATACTATACAGCATGGTGTACGGATTATACTGTATATTATACAGCATGGTGTACAGATTATACTGTATATTATACAGCATGGTGTACGGATTATACTGTATACTATACAGCATGGTGTACGGATTATACTGTGTATTATACAGCATGGTGTACGGACTATACTGTATACTATACAGCATGGTGTAGGGATTATACTGTATACTACACAGCATGGTGTACGGATTATACTGTATACTATACAGCATGGTGTAGGGATTATACTGTATAATATACAGCATGGTGTGCCGCGGCTCCTATGTAGAAGCTCTATAGTTGTCCGTACGCACGGAACACACGCCGGGCAGCCCCATTGAAAATGCCTATAGTTGTCCGTATGCACAGACAACTATAGAGCTTCTTCATAGGAGCCGCGGCGTATCTATCCGCAATTTTGCGGATAGATACGGCCGAACCTTTGGCCCCTGCAAAATGATTCGGGTCTCCCATAGACTTTAATGGGATTCGGTATTCGGCCCGAATCCACGAATCCCGCGGTGGGATTCGGGCCGAATCCCCGAATCTTTTAGGATTCGCTCATCTCTACCACTGATGTATCTGACAGTTTTCCCCTAGCAGTGTTAGCTGGAAATGAGGGTGAGCCATGTAACCCTGAGCAGAATGTCCCGGACCTGGAAGTGTCATGGGAAAATTTTGGGACTGCTCAGTTACAAGACCCTAGCCTAATGCTGATCAAAGGTTTTCTTATTTTGCTGTAAGCAAAAATTTACTGTATCATGTTACTAAGGTGCGGGATGAAGTTGTGGAACAATTGTTGGTACCAGTACCTTATAGAAGGATGGTCCTTGATATGGCTCACACTCATGTGCTGGGGGTCATTTGGGTACTGACAAAACACAGGAAAGAATCCTGCAATGATTCTACTGGCCAGGTTGTTACCAAGAGATTGAAAAGTATTGTATGTCCTGCCCAACTTGCCAATTAACTGCTCCTGTGTCACTTTCGGAGCACCTTGGTTCCTTTGCCCATAATTGAGGTTCCGCTAGACAGAATAGCTATGGATTTAGTGGGGCCGTTAGTCAAATCTGCTCGAGGCCACCAGTATATTTTGGTAGTGCTGGACTATCCCACCAGGTATCCTGAGGCCATTCCGCTATGGAATACCTCCTCCAAATGCAGGTAGGGAGTTATTGTATATTTTTTCCAGAACTGGCCTACCAAAAGAAATACTGACTGACCAGGGTTCACCTTTCATGTCTAAAGTTATGAAAGATCTCTGTAAATTGCTGAAAATTAAGCAGCTGAGAACCTCTGTATATCATCCCCAAACAGATGGCCTAGTGGAGAGGTTCAATAAAACGTTAAAAGGGATGTTGAGTAGGGTGGTAGAAAAGGATGGGAGGGAGTGCGATTGTCTGTTACCACGTCTCATGTTTTCAATCCGGGAGGTCCCTCAGTGCTCCACTGGTTTCTCCCCATTTGAGTTATTATATGGGAGACATCCCAGGGGTTTTCTGGATGTTTCCAAGGAAACATGGGAGAGTGAGGCTAACCCTTACAGAAGTGTGATAGAGCATGTGGCCCAAATGCAGGATCGCATCAGCAATGTTATGCTCATCGTGGGGGAACACATGCAAAAGGCCCAAGAGGCCCAGAGCAGGGTGTACAATAGAGCGGGCAGGCTGTGGCAATTCAACCCTGAGCATCGTGTACTAGTGCTTGTTCCCACGGTGGAAAGTAAATTTGTGGCAAGGTTAACTCTGCAGGTTATTGAGGAATACAAAAGCGGGTGGTCCAGCCCCATTGTATTGGTGCCTAAGCCAAATGTGAGCTGGCGGTTCTGTAATGACTGCCGCCGGCTAAATTAAGTCTCTAAATGCGATACCCATCCTATGCCCCGGGTAGATTAATTAATTGAAAGGTTGGGGCCAGCCAGGTATATTACCACGCTGGACCTCACCAAAGGGTACTGGCAGCTTCCCCTGTCAAAGTAGGTAAAGGAAAAGACTGCCTTCTCCACCCCAGACGGGCTCTTTCAATATACCAGGATGCCCTTTGGGTTACAAGGTGCACCCGCCACTTTCCAGAGAGCGATGGACAAGGTCTTGAAGCCCCATAAAAGGTATGCAGCAGCATACTTAGATGATATTGTGGTCTTTAGCACTGACTGGGAAACCCATCTAGGTAAGGTACAGGCAGTACTGGATTCCCTCAGGAAAGCTGGCTTTACTGCTAATCCTGAGAAATGTGCTATTGGGTTAGAGGAGGCTCGCTATCTGGGGTACATTGTAGGTAAGGGCACAATAAGACCCCAGGTAAACAAAGTGGAGGCAATTCAGAATTGGCCACAGCCTCTGACAAAAAAAACGAGTGAAGGCGTTCTTGGGGATTTTTGGCTATTACCGAAGATTTGTGCCAAACTTTGCCTCCATTGCAGCGCCATTAACAGACCTTACCAAAGGGAAAAAGTCAGTAATGGTCCAGCGGTCTCCAGAGGCCGAAAAGGCGTTTCAGGACGTTAAAAAAGGCCTGTGTAGTCAGCCTGTGCTGATTGCACCAGACTTTTTAAAAGCGTTTATTGTTCAGACTGATGCCTCAGAGGTTGGTTTAGGGGCGGTAATGTTCCAAGAGGTGAATGGGGAAGAACACCCATCACATATTTGAGCAGAAAACGCACCTCATGTGAGAGGAACTATTCAATCGTGGAGAGGGAGTGTCTGGCTATAAAGTGGGCCCTTGACACTCTACAGTACTGTTTGGCAGGTAGGAAGTTCCGGTTGGTATCAGACCATGCCCCTTTAAAGTGGATGTGCCAAAATAAAGGGAACAATGCAAGAGTAACAAGATGGTTCTTGGCATTACAGGACTTTAATTTTGTCGTAGAGCACAGGGCAGGGAACCATCATGTGAATGCTGATGATTTATCAAGGGTTCACTGTCTGTCGGGCAGAGGGGGGGGGATATGTAGGCAACCAGCAGGAAAGGTACTAGAGGGCAGATATGTGTCATGCAGGTTGCTATCTCAGTGCTCTAATTCCAGCGATTACAGTGTGGTTATTCTGCCAGTTCACCCCGGAGTTTCCACACTACTGACAAAGGGTCCAGGTGCCTTTCCCAGAGGTAATTAAAAAGGAATGGCTGCCTGAGAGGATCTGGGAGGAATATTCTCCACAGTGTACCAGAGAGAGAGAGCGAGAGACTAAGGCCCCGCACAAGGTGACTCTAGCACTTCTGCCTGTTTGCAAAAGGACTCTGACAAGACACATGGAGATATGAGAAATTACTATTATTTTGGGCTGAAGATAAGCGCTTTATGTGATTGAACTTTATACAGCTGACGTTAAGCCATCCTGTTGGGATAATTTTGTTATCGTTTTTGTTAATAAAACCCTTATGCTGCATCCAATCCTGCTAGTTGCCTACCATTTGTTAAGCTAATTCCCACACTATGTATAAATATATCAGGGGTCAGTACAGAGATCTCTCCGATCATCTATTTATCCCCAGGACTGTGACAAGGGGACATCCTCTGTGTCTGGAGGAAAGAAGGTTTGTACACAAACATAGAAAAGGATTCTTTACGGTAAGAGCAGTGAGACTATGGAGGTGGTGATGATGAGTTCACTAAAAGTGTTCAAGAGGGGGCCTGGATGTATTTCTGGAGTGTAATAATATTACAGGTTATAGTTACTAGAGATGGGTCGTTGATCCAGGGATTAATTCTGGTTGCCTGATTGGAGTCGGGAAGGAATTTTTTTCCCCTAAAGTGGGGAAAATTGGCTTCTACCTCACAGGGGTCTTTTTGCCTTCCTCTGGATCAACTTTCAGGATAACAGGCCGAATTGGGTGGACAGATGTCTTTTTTCAGCCTTATAAACTATGTTACAATGTTACTATGTACGCCTTCACACTGCAATTCGGCCACCAAGTTGTATGAATATGATTAGGGAGAGTGGCCTGGGTATACCTGATTTATTGTGATTTGTGACTAATTAATTCAGGACAAATCAAATTTCTTGTTGGAATTTGGGGAATTGGCCGAATCAAATTTTGCAAAACTTCACTCATCTCTAATGTTCAGTGGCCTATCTTCCCAGGTCCTGGTGTCCAGTGGCTTAGTTCTCCAGGTCTTGGTGTCCAGTGGATTAATTCCCCAGGTCTTGGTCTCCAGGAGCTTAGCTACTCAGGCTTTAGTGTTCAGTGGCCTAGCTCCCAGGTCTTGGTGTCCACTGATTTGGTGCCTCAGGCCTTGGAGATCTGTGATTTGGTGTCATAACATTATGTGCTCAGTAATCACAAATCTAACAGTCTACTCCCATGTTTCTCTTTCATCCTCTGCCTGCCTTCACAGAATCAGCCCTAGTTATTAAATGGAAGCCAACCACTAAGGTTACTGTTTTTTCAGGCATAATATTTATGGCCATCACTCACCATGTGTTTGACAGCCCCCATTCAATACAATATACTGTAACATGTAAGTTAAAAAAATAAATAAATGAGGCCATATTAAGGATGAGCGAACCAGTTCAATTCGAACTTTGATATTTTTTGGATGGTAAACGAACACAAATATTTTCATATTCATTAGCACCATTTTAGTGCACATGTTGGCAGGAAAAAAAACACTAAGGAGGAAAAAAGTGGTCTCACATGACCCTGAGAGGAAGTAGGGCGAGGGCTTGCCTTGATCAGCTCCTAGGCTAAAAGACAACCTCGATGAGCCAATCAATGCTGCAGCAGGCAGAGAGGTGCCCAGGGTTTCACTTCCGGGTTGGCAGTGGAAAGAAACGCGTCGCTGCAGACCGAAAGGGGAGGAGTCGGCAAGCACGTGCCAGGTGTTGAAGCCCAGCCACCTCACTGTTCATGCCGGTGAGCTTTGTGAATAGTTCCTCCATTGTGGCTTGCTGCTGTATAGGACCATGGAGCAGACCCAGCGCGCAGAGATCACTAAAACCACCAATGATACACCGGTAGCTCGGTGGGGTAAGAGGGATTGTACCCCATGGACCCATATTTTACAGCATTCTCATGGGGGTCATCATCTGTGTTTAGGTGCCTAAGGAGTCTTCTAAGAAGACTAAAGAGTTCTAAAGAGAAGTGTTGCGCTGTCTGTAAAAGGAAGCTTCCCTCTGCTTGGGCTAAGCCCCCTTGTCAAGTTTGCGTGAGCAAGTTAATGGAGGACGAGGCTCCGTCTTTGATGGGCAGTATCAAGCAAATGATTCGGGAGGAATCGGTTAGCGGTCTGCTAAAGTGTCGTCCCAGTACCTCTCCTGCTAAGTCTAATGCACCCTCCAGTGATAGTGAAGTTTTGTCTGGATTGGAGGAGGAAGGGGAATGTCTGTCTTCTATTGAATGTCTGTCTTCTATTGAATCCTCTGATGACGACTTTGCTGGAAAGCCGCTTTTTCATGCTGAAAGTATCAATTCTCTGGTCATGGGGTTAGATGACCAGAAATAACAGCAATCTGTCCAGAATTCCATGTTCGAGGGTTTGGGTCCTAAGAAAAAGAAAGTTTTTGATGTACATAAAAATATTCAGGTGGTAATCGCTAAAGAATGGAAAAAGCCGGATAGGAAGTTTTTTATTCCTTCTTCCGTTAAACGTAAATATCCTTTTAATGAAGAAGTTTCTGCTTCCTGGGATAGAGCCCCAAAACTGGATGCCCCTGTAGCCAAGATGTCTAAAAAAGCTGCGCTTCCATTTGAGAATATGGGCTCCCTTAAGGACCCTATGGATAAGAGGGCAGATATTTATTTAAAGAAGAATTGGGAGGCCTCTGCGGCAGCTTTTAAACCAGCTATTGCCGCCACCTCTGTCGCTAGGTCCCTTAAGGTGTGGATGGAGGAACTAGAATCCCACATCAGGGGGTACCCCTAGGAAGCAGCTTTTGTCATCCTTCCCAACTATCCAAAATGCACTAAACTTTTTGGCCGATGCTTCTGAAGACTCTTTAAGATTGTCCGCCAGAGCCTCTGCTTTATCTAATTTTGCTCATAGAGCCATTTGGCTGAAGGGCTGGAATGGCGATGTTAGTTCGAAAGCAAAACTTTGTGCCATTCCCTGTCAAGGGGAATTCCTCTTTGGTATTTATTGATACAACGTTACATCCATATAAAGCACAAATTAAAAAATACATAAGAATGGTCATAAAATATAGTCACAGTCCCCCAACTTTTCCTTTTGGGGAGCTCACGCAAATTTAGGAAAAGAGTTTTTATGATGTTTTCTTTTATACTGTCGTGCAATTTTATCGCTATAATGCAATTTCTTGTTAGATTGTGCAATGTTCGTATTTTTCATTGTTAGTTATCTGCATATAAGTTGTCTTTTCTGTTAGTATGTTAGTTACTAGTTATGTAGATCTCATTACAACCTGTATGGCTTCAAATGGTTTTTCTTAATTTCTAGATGGAATACAATGTCCACTTTGTTGCGCTAATTGCGCTTTTACTACATGCCACAATGTTGCAGAAAGGAGGTGCCTCCCAATGTTTGGGGCTTATGATGATGAGGCTCATTTATCTCCACTTATATACAGAGATGACACATGTCTTTACTGTTTTTGCGCTGTTGCGCTGCTTACCGCTCCCTCCGTATGGCCAAGTACAATACCTCACCCGCTTGGGCCCACGTTGTTCGGTTCCGGTATGCGTAGAGGCTGCTTGAGGGTGCTGGATTGTGCACAGAGCTTTCTCATTACCTCCGATCACTCTGCGCTTCTGTCGGCTCAGCGCATACGCTCTTGCTCTCAGCAGATGCCAAGCTCCGCTATTCCTCCACTTGTGGCCGTCCTCCAACTGCCTTCAACCCACAATAGTTGCCAGTATAATTCCTCTTATGGGTAGTTGTTATATACAACGAAAGATTAATCATAAATTGTTGCACGAAAAAACGCTATCACCAGACGCGCTTCGAAGCAAGATATGTTTCTACCTCAGTGGTAGTACAAAATGAAGGGCAGACTGCTTTTTAACTAAAACTACAGTATGTTGTTAATAAAATCTGGACTGGACTATAAATGACCATTTTTATTATGTGCCCATTCACACCACATTTTATCAGTACATATTTGCAAAGCATAAAAAAGTCTATATCTCTCAATATAATCCCCATTATGAAATCTCAATTATTTTATATACTTTATATACAATTATTCTCTTTTTTATATATTTATTCTATGTTTTTAATCACCATCGTACTGAAAGCATTTTTAATCCTTATTTTTAATTGGTATACATTTCACTTTCTTTATAAGGATATACTGCTAAAGTGATAAGTCCCTACTCCTTTCATTATTATCATACTGCCAGTAAAAAACAATAAATAAATGATATAAAAAAAATAAAAAAAAAGGGAAGGGAGGGGGCCCCCGTTAAAACGCAGAGGCCTTGCTAGACTATGATGGACAGGGAGGAGAGCCCAGGCAATGTCAGCGGGCTGTGAGCAACTACCGCCTGCCCCAAATTTTATAAAAAAAACTAAAACTTCCAACTCAGAATTTAATCCCAAGGTGCCAAGGACCCAAATTCATATATCATCTTAGATTCATATCTTGACATCTTTGATATGAAGTCTCCACCTCTCCAATCCCTCATCACCGACTGGATTGCCCCAAACTTTAAACATTTCGGATCACTCCTATGCAGGGGCGTCGCTAGGGCTTTTTATCCGGGGCCCTGGCCCCGAATCAATCTACCACTGCCCCGAACCTCGGGACTGGTGGAGACAGCTGCAGTGAGACCAGATCCTCTAAGGGGGCCCCCTGCTTCAGTCGGGACTCCAGAGTGGGGAATTTCCCAGGGTAGGAGTCCCTGCTTTGACTCCATATATGGCTATGTCCATATATGGAGTTAGTGTTATGAACCGTGAAAGGGGTATTCCCCACTATGCTTGGGAACACTCTTTATATTTATAAGTCTAGTTTAGACTCTAATTTTAAAATACTCATGTGGGGATTTGAACTCACAACCTTCTACATTACAGGCAAGTACCTTAACCACTGGGCTATGGAGCTCAGTGTTAAACAAATAATGAAAAACCTCATAGAAGTTCTCTTGTATAATGCAAGAGAACCTCTAAGGAGGTTTGTCAATATCAGAGAAATCTCTATGGGGTTTTTCACCATTGACTTAACACTGAGCTCAGTAGCCCAGTGGTTAAGGTACTTGCCTGTAATGTAGTAGGTTGTGAGTTCAAATCCCCACAGGAAATTTTAAAAATAAAGGCTAAATAAAGCTTAAGTACACAGCCTGTCATTTTGGGGTGTGTTTATTACTTTTTATTCAATTTTCTTGGGAGATAAAGTGTTCTGTTACACCATATAGGCGAACTTTTTTTCAATATTTTAAAAGTATGGGTGTTTTTGCATGCCTATAATGCCATTTTGTTCTTTTTTTGTGTGGAGAATGGGGTGATTTTACGTTTTTTTAAATATTTTCAAAACTTTTTTTTTACTTTTTAAGTCCCCTAAGTGGACCACAACTTACAATCATCAGATGTAAATTGCTCCATTAGTCTGTATTGAAATCATTATATCACAGTTCACTGCTGCCACCTAGTGGCCTGAACTGGGATATACTAACAATGAACCTGGAAGCCTGGTACAGGCTGAGGCTTATTTACAGAACAGGGTGCTTTCACCAATCTTCGCTGGTGGAAAGCGCGCCTGAAGAGAAATCCCGCGTCAGGACGTAGTATGCGCACGATGACCTGACGCTGCATATGGGGGTTGAGTGGGCTCATATGGGGGCTGATGGGGGCTGAGTGGGCTGATTTGAGGTCTGATGGGGGCTGAGTGGGCTGATTTAAGGTCTGATGGGGGCTGAGTGGGCTGATCTGAGGTCTGATGGGGGCTGAGTGGGCTGATTTAAGGTCTGATGGGGGCTGAGTGGGCTGATTTGAGGTCTGATGGGGGCTGAGTGGGCTGATCTGAGGTCTGATGGGGGCTGAGTGGGCTGATCTGAGGTCTGATGGGGTCGGAAAAGGTGATCTGAGGTCTGATGAAAATATTTTTTTTCTTATTTTGCTACTCTAAAATCTGTGGTGCGTCTTATAAAGCGAAAAATACAGTAACTGTGTTGTTAGCGCATTATTACAAAATTTTTGGCCCCACTTTTGATTTTGCCCAGAGCCACATTTTGTCTAAAACCGGCCCCGGCTGGGGGGGGTGACTGTGGGGGTTTTTATGCCGGGGGGTGTGACTGTGGGGGATTGTATGCCGGGGGGGGGCGACTGAGGGCCATATTCATTGGGGCTTGGGCCCCGGATCTTTTGAGACCCTAGCAACGCCTCTGCTCCTATGGCAAACCTTAAAATGTTGGGATAGGGTATGTTTTTCATACCCTTTTTTATGTTATTCATATATTCAGCCACCCTCACCTTCAATGTTCTCCCTGTGCGACCCACATATTGTTTCGGACATGAACATTCAAGTATATATATGACTGCTTCACTGTTACATGACAGGATTTCTTTTATTTCCCACTCGTAGGAATTAGTTTTAGATGTAATTTTGGTTGTCTTTCTACTGAACTCATTACTTACTTCGCAATTTGCACATACACTACATCTGTAGAACCCATTGGATATGTTCCACATATTAGGTGCAATATTTTCTTTCCTGTATATTACTGTTGGAGCAATTTTTAAACCCAAATTGGGTGCCTTGGTATATATGATAGGTGGTTTGTTAGGGAGAATTGTAGCTAAAATTTTATCTTTTTGTATTAAATACCAATGTTTGTTTATAATGGCTGAAATATTCTTATATTCCACATTAAAAGGTAATATTAATTTAGTTACATTTTCTTTATCCTTTGATATCTATTGTTTTTCTTGGAAAAATGTTCTTCTATCCAACATTCTTACCTTGTATAGGGCATCATCTATTATGGTTACTGGGTATTGTTTTTCAAGAAACTGATTTTTCATTATCTGTGCCTCTCTTTCAAAATGGTCTTCCTTTGTACAATTTCTTTTTAAACGACGGAATTGACTAAACGGCACATTCAGGAGCCACTGTGGTAGATGACAGCTTGTGTTTAAGATAAAGCTATTTCTGGCTACTGATTTTTGATATGTATTACATATAAAAGAAGAATTATGTACTTCCATATTTAGATCCAGGAATTGCACCTCATGTTGATTTATGCTTTCAGTAAATCTTAGGTTCCTTGAATTATTGTTTAACTCTGATATAAACTGGATTTATTCCTCATATGATCTATCCCAAATTAAAATATCGTCGATGTAGCGCCGCCAGAGCACCAGACCCGCCCCAGCCTGGGTATGATGGTATCCTGCTCCCAGGCCGCCATAAAAAGACTGGCGTAACTGGGAGTGAATCTGGTGCCCATGGCGGTGCCCATCAACTGTAAATAATATTTACGATCAAAATAAAAATAATTGTGGGTCAACACAAAATTGATACCTTCCAGGATAAATGCTAATTGTTCTTCATCTAAATCATTTTTTTGGGTAATTATTTTGGATACTGCTTCCATCCCTTGTTTGTGATCTATAAATGTATACAATGAACTTACGTCCAAGGTTGCCATAATCCAGTCTGGTCTATACTTCAAATTTTCTAATAATTTGACAACTTCTGTCGTATCTTTCAGATAAGATGGAACCTCTCTCACATATGGTTTTAACCATTGATCCAAATATTGGGACAGGTTTGATGTCAAAGATCCTATCCTGGATACTATGGGCCTACCTGGCGGATTATTTGGGTCCTTATGCACCTTTGAGATAGTGTAAAATACTGGCAGCCTTCTTGGGGTCCCTAAAATAAAATCATATTCCAACTTATTTAGAATACCTTTTTTTGGGCCTGTTCACACATAACATGAATAACATAAAAAAGGGTATGAAAAACAAACCCTATCCCAACATTTTAAGGTTTGCCATAGGAGTGATCCGAAATGTTTAAAGTTTGGGGCAATCCAGTCGGTGAAGAGGGATTGGAGAGGTGGAGACTTCATATCAAAGATGTCAAGATGTGAATCTAAGATGATATATGAATTTGGGTCCTTGCACCTTCGGGATTAAATTCTGAGTTGAAAGTTTTAGTTTTTTTGTAAAATTTGGGGCAGGCGGTAGTTGCTCACGACGTGTCGGCGGCTGGCTGTACAACAGCGCCCTGACATTGCCTGGGCTCTCCTCCCTGTCCATCATAGTCTAGGAAGGTTTTTTTTTAAATTTTTTTATATAATTAATTATTGTTTTTTACTGGCAGCATGATAATAATGAAAGGAGTAGGGACATATCACTTTAGCAGTATATCCATATAAAGAAAGTGAAATGTATACCAATTAAAAATAAGGATTAAAAATGCTTTCAGTACGATGGTGATTAAAAACATAGAATAAATTTATATAAAAAAGAGAATAATTGTATATAAAGTATATAAAATAATTGGTTTCATAATGGGGATTATATTGAGAGATGTAGATGTTTTTTATGCTTTGCAAATATGTACTGATAAAATGTGGTGTGAATGGGCACATAATAAAAATGGTCATTTATAGTCCAGTCCAGATTTTATTAACAACATAGTTTTAGTTAAAAAGCAGTCTGCCCTTCATTTTGTACTACCACCGAGGAAGAAACATATCTTGTTTCGAAACGCGTCTGGTGATAGCGTTTTTTCGTGCAACAATTTATGATTAATCTTTCATTGTATATAACAACTACCCATAAGAGGAATTATACTGGCAACTATTGTGGGTTGAAGGCAGTTGGAGGACGGCCACATGTGGAGGAATAGCGGAGCCTGGCGTCTGCTGAACGCCAGAGCGTATGCGCTGAGCCAACAGAAGCACAGAGTGATCGGAGGTAATGAGGAAGCTCCGGTATTGTACTTGGCCATACGGAGGGAGCGGTAAGCAACGCAACAGCGCTAAAACAGTAACGACATATGTCATCTCTGTATATAAGTGGAGATAAACTAGCCTAATCATCATAAGCCCCAAACATTGGGAGGCACCTCCTTTCTGCAACATTGTGGCATGTAGTAAAAGCCATTTGAAGCCATACAGGTTGTAATGAGATCTACATGACTAGTAACTAACATACTAACAGAAAAGACAACTTATATGTAGATAACTAACAACGAAAAATACGAACATTGCACAATCTAACAAGAAATCGCATTATAGCAATAAAATTGCACGACAGTATAAAAGGAAACCGCATAAAAAACCATTCTCCTAGATTTGCGTGAGCTCCGCAAAAAGAAAAGTTAGGGGGACTGTGACTATATTTTATGACCATTCTTATGTTATATTTTATGACCATTGTGCTTTATATATTATATATTTGGATATAATGTTGTATCAATAAATACCATATTGGTTATTAAAAAAGCCAACCATCTCGTTGGATAAGTGTATACTATATTTAAAGCTAACTGGTTAGCAGGTCGAGCTGTATCTGGGTGAGCACTTCAGATATTGATTTTTTAATTCCTCTTTGGGCCCGTCCTTGATTTGTTAGAGAAGGTCTCTGATAAGAAAAAGGGATTTCCTTCTACTAGTCAGCAGGCTTCTAGGAGATCCTTCCGGCCTGATTTAATAGAGAAGGCTTCAGGGGGAAGGATAGGTCTAAACAGTTTTCAGGGGCAGCAAAGAAGTCTAAGGGGTTTCTTTTTTCTGGGTCACATGCCTCTAAGAAGCATCCCCAATGACGCCAGGCCTCCTGTTGGGGGTCGTCTGTCTCTGTTTGTTCATTGGTGGTAGAGGATCTCCAACAGTGTATGGATGATATCAGTCATATGATTAAGATTAAAATTTTGGAGATTGCCAGGAGAAAGATTTATAATCACAGACTGGTCAGATCCTCAAAAGCAGTCGGTCTTGGTCTCAGAGGTCTTTTCTCTATTAGAGAAAGGTGTATTAGCAAGAGTCCCAAGTCAGGAAGTAAGGAGTGGTTTCTACTCAACCCTCTTTCTTGTAAAAAAAAGCCCGATGGGTCCTTTCGTACAATATTAAACCTGAAATGTTTGAACCAATTTCTGGTGTACGAAAAATTTCGAATGGAGTCCATCAGGTTGGCATTGAACAACCACTTTCCAGAATGTTTTATGGCCATGTTAGATCTAAAAGATACGTATTACCATGTCCCGATCCAGCCCAGTCACCAGAGCTTTCTGAGGGTCGTGGTTCAGCTAGAATCAGAGATTCTACATGTCCTGTTTTGGGCTCTTCCATTTGGTCTCTCTCAGGCCCTAAGAGTTTTTACAAAAATTGTAGCAGAAATCATGGCTCATGTCAGGGAGAAGGATGTGATTATTGTTCCTTATCTAGACGACTTCCTGCTAATCGCCCAGTCAGTTCAGATCCTCAAGAACCAGGTAGCTTGGCTGAGGGAGGTTCTGGACAGTTTAGTGTGGGAGATAAATCTAGAAAAATCCTGTTTGAGCCCATCTCAGAAGTGCAGTTTCCTGGGGATGATTTTAGATTCCATATCCCAGAAGTGTCTGTTACCCCTCCAGAAGGCTATGCTGATCAGGGAGAAAGTTCAGTTAATCCTCTCTCTCCAGTCGATCTCCTTGAGACAGGGCATGTCAGTACTGGGTCTCATGACTGCCGCTATTCCAGGGGTAGAATGGGCCCAGTATCCTTCAAGGACTCTTCAGCTTCAGATCTTGGAGGTCTGGGACAAGAACATTCTTTCTTTGGATTCGGAGTTCACTCTGTCACCCCAGACATTAGCTTCTCTGGGGTAGTGGATGTACTTGCGAAATCTACAGAAGGGAGTTCCGTCAGAGAAGCAATTCTGTCCCTGACCACGGATGCCAGCCCTTCGGGGTGGGGTGCCCACTTGGGGTCCCTTCTGTTTAAGGGAGAATGGGACAGTTTTTCCCTGTCTCAGTCTCGCAATTACAAGGAGCTGGAAGCAGTCCTGTTAGCCCTTATCCAGAGTCTCACGATCATCAGGGGCAGGAATGTCAGAATTTATTCCGACAATATGACAACCGTGGCCTATATCAACAGGCAGGGAGGAACCAGATCTCCGGGTCTAATATCCCTCAGTCACAAGATTTTTAGTCTAGCAGAGGGCTCCCTGTCATCTCTTCCTGCAGTTCACTTAAAGGGCAGGGACAACGTAAGAGCAGACTGTATCAGTCATCACCGTCTGTGCCAGGAGGAGTGGTCCCTAGACCAGGAAATGTTCAATCAGATTACTGTCCGGTGGGGTGTTCCCGTCATAGACCTATTTGCCACCAGGGTAAACGGAAAGGTTGAGGAGTTCTTTTCCCTTTCCCCATAGGATCTTCCAGTGGCAATCCTGGCGGAAGGGTCTTCTCTATGCCTTTCCCCTCTGAAACTGTTGCCAAGAGTCCTCAGAAAGATCCGACAAGACTGTGCCTTAGCTATAGTGATAGCTCCCTTTTGGCCAAGGAGAGTTTGGTTTTCGTGGCTCCGCAGAATGTCAGTAGCTCCCCCTTGGGTTCTGCCAGAGAGTCAGGGTCTTCTTTCCCAGGGGCCAGTAGTCCACCCAGATGCAGCGAGCCTTCAGTTGACTGCCTGGCTATTGAAAGGGACATTTTGAGGAAAAGAGGTCTCTCAGAGGTTGTTATTTCTACCCTGTTGGCAAGTCGTAAGAAGGTGAATTAAGAGATCTATTTGAGAATCTGGAGTGCCTTCTGCAGATTTGCTAATAAGCCAGTAGATGTTCTCGATTCTCATGACATCCCTCTTGTGTTAGATTTCTTACAGGAGGGATGGAGGAAAAAACTTAGATCCAGCACTTTAAAAGTACAGATTTCTGCCTTAATGCCCGTTTTGAGTTCAAATTAGCTGGCCATCCTTGGATTAAAAGGTTTGTTACGGCTGTTTCCAAATGATCCCCAGTTTGTAGGACTAGGATTCCTCCCTGGGATTTAAACTTAGTTCTTTCAACCCTTACGGAGGATCCCTTTGTGCCGGTTGATAAGATTTCCCTAAAATTGCTTTCCCTAAAACTGGCTTTCCTTCTGGCCAACACCTCGGCCAGGAGGTTTAGTGAAATTGCTGCCCTGTCCATTGATCCACCTTATTTGGTGATCTCGGAGGACCGGGTTGTTATTTCAACTGATCCTTCCTTTTTACCAAAGGTCTCTTCCAGATTTCATCTTTCCCAAGAGATTGTATTGCCCTATTTTTGTGCCTCCCCAAAAAATGAGAAAGAGGCAAAATTTCATTGTTTAGACATAAGAAGGTGTTTAATGCAATATCTGCAGGTCACTCAATCTTGGAGATCTTCCTCACGGCTGCTGATTTTATTTCAGGGCACTAGGAAGAGTTCCTCGGCCTCTTCCCAGACTATTGCTAGATCGATTAGGCAGACTATTTACCTAGCTTACTTCTCTAGGGGTGTTGCTCCAGCTTCTGGGTTCGGAGCGCATTCCACTAGATCAGTATCTGCCACTTGGGCAGAAAGGGCCTCTGCTTCGTTAGAACAGATTTGTAAGGCAGCTACCTGGAGTTCGCCACATACGTTCTTCAGGCACTATAAACTTCAGCTTCCTTTTAATGAGGGCCTCTCATTTGGCCGTAAAGTGCTCCAGGCTGTAATAATCTTGCCTAATCTCCAGGGGTGCTGTCATAGGCAAAGGGGAAAAATTATATTACACTCAACGGTAATCGGTTTTCTTTGAGCCTATGACAGCAGCCGATTAATTCCCAGCCCAAAAAAAATAAATACAGTATATACTGGCGTATAAGACTACTTTTTAACCCCTTAAAATAATGGCTACAGTGGGGGGTCGTCTTATACGCCGGATATACGGGGGCCGCACTGTGTGAGGTGTTTTTTTTTTCCCCGTCAGCGCGTAGAGAGCCCTGCTCTTAGCATACTGAAGTAGCATACTATTCTCTATATTCTCAGGAGGATTTTGAAGGCTTTTAAAGGGAAACTGTCATGCCAACAAGACCTGTTACAATATCGCAGCTTACAGTTATGATCACCAGGCACTTGCTCTCTTGTTTGTTTTGCAAAGTTTTAGCTTTACCGTACATGTTTGAAACAACCTTATGTTTATAAGTGACAGTTTTGCTGCTATATACAGTACCTGCATGTCATATGCATTTGAATTAAAATTAACATGTTGAAATCAAAGCAGACTTTTTTTCATTTGGGAGAGGGGTAGTCTTATACAGTGAGTATATACCAAATTCTATATTTTTAGGGCAGAAGTTGGGGGTCGTCTTATACGCCCAGTCGTCTTATACGCCGGCATATACGGTAAGTAAATTTTATTTAGTTAAGTTTTGGTATACTGTTGAGACATTATGTTCCTTAGTTCTTGAAGAAAGACTGGTGATGATGGGGGTGTTCCCTCTTTTAAAGTGATGCCGATTTCTGTTTTCTGTCCTGAGGAGGAGGAGGCGGTCTCTCCAGGGGTACTGTCATAGGCTCAAAGAAAACTGATTACCGGTGAGTGTAATCTAATTTTTTTTGGTTTTAGTTTGAAAAACCGTATCAGTGATTGAGAATGAAATATTAGGACTAAATCCATTTATTATCTCCACACACATGTTTCCATATATTCAGTTTCCACACGGTTGGAATTATATTTTTTGGGGGGGATTGTTCAATTTAATTAAACCAGCATATATACATGATTACTACATTGTAACACAGAGTAGGGCAATAATAGGTAAGTTTTAACATGAAATTGAGCATCAAGTCTTCATCTTCCAGAGGGGAGTCACTCTTGCAGAAAGGAGCCCAGGCCCGCCTTCTGCCACAATGTGTCCACCCACCCCTCCTACATTACATTCAAGCCATAACTCTGCATCATGAGGGCGGGCTTGGGCACTAGCAGGAGGTGTGCCTGGGCTTCTTCCTGCAAGAGTGACGACCCTTTGGGCAACTTACTGGCTCATTTGCATACCAAATTACCTGGATTTTCAGAAGATAGAAAACATCTATTGCTGAAACAAAGGCACATCTGGAAATAAGGTACTAAGTGCTATTAGGCTACGGCTTTACTTTAATAGCGATTATCCTGGTTTTCTTTTAACCCAGTGGACCATAAAAGACATGTACTGTACCTGCCTGTAAGAGTTGCTCCAGGTGTCCACCGTAGCGTGAACCTTGCCGCACAGTGAGAATCGCAGGGAGCGGCCTATGTTGTCCACCACATGAGAGTATAAGGCAAGGATGACTTTTTTTGAGAAATAATCCCGGCTAGGAATCTTCCAATGAGGTTGAGCACACACTATTAGCTCCCTAAAGGCAGCAGACCTAACCAAATGGCAGGCGGGAATTAAGCTTGCACAATGTTGGATTGCTTGGAGAATGGTATAGTTTCCTAGTCACACATTCCGTTATCGATGGCTGACGACTGAACGGAGGAGGAGGGAATTGAGCGAGAGAAGCGGAAACGGATGATGACGATGTGAAAGACACCCTACTGCTTGGAGATGCGGCCTGGCTGTCACAAGCTGGATCAGGAGAGAGAGGGAAGTCTTGCCACGATGGCTGGCTGTCAACTCTGTTAGCCTACAGCATGGCAAGATGCCACTTCATGTGGTTTAATAGAGCTGTGGTGCCTAAGTTTATGTTGGCCTGCTGATGTTTTATTTTGCTCTTGCACTGCTTGCACGAGGGAATGTTTTTTGTCTTCTGGCTGCATGGAGAAAAACTGCCAGATGAGAGATACTCATGCAGGGGTGGAGGCAGCTGGGCCTCGATCTGGCATGTTTTGGGCCTAACCTGTCCACTGCACCAGATCCAGAAGCAGATGTGGCCCTGACTGTTCTTTAGTAGGTACGTGACCTCTGCTCTTTATTGCTACCACCATCACCCTCCTCCTCTGATGTTGCCTCCTCCTCAGCACTCTGATCCGGCTCCCAGGTTCTTCCAGCACACAATCGTCATCTGAGTCCTCATCCTTCTTTTCACTTCTATCAGACTGTGGAATATCCTGGAGGGTTCTTTGAACCCCCCCCCCCCTTTGGTCTTCCCTGACTGCCACTATCGCTGCCCCCAATGCCAATAGCATGGATACGGGGGCCACTAATACAACCAGCAGGGCTATGTCTGGGGTCTGCAGCCTCCTCCTCCACCTCCTCCTCGGCAGTACAAACGCTGACTGCTGTCACACAAGTCGTCAACAGGGAGACTCTCTTGACTATACGCTGTAAGGTGTGGTGGGGTTTCCTTGCCCCACTAGGAAAAAGACAGGCACCCACTAGGAAGGGGCAGTGATAACTATGACTCCACTCCACTGAAAGCCTTCTTTGGGGCTGCAAGGAGGAGGAGAAGGAAGAAGAACGCTGTGACCCCTGGCTCAATGGCATGGTGTCGGACTCTGAAGTCATCTCCATGTCATCCTGCTGTGACTGAGAGGAAGAGTGAGCCATCAAATCCACTATCTCATCCTCTTTCTCCTCATCTATAATAATGTGCCATTCCGAAGCCAGGGATAACTACAGCCTACTACTACTACTACGACCACTACTTCTGGCCAGATAGATGGTGCCGCTACTACCAACATTCTGGCTCTGGGTCTTTCATTTGGAACCCTTCCATAACCCTGGCATTGCTAGTTTGAATACAAGCAACAACCCTCCCCCCCACCCCCCACCCCAAAAAAAATTATTAAAAACATGTGAAATAAGGAAATGTTTTTGGGCCTAAATTCGTTATCATTCCCAGATACTTTTATGTGCTACCCTGTCTAGAGATGAGCTAGAGATGGTGCATGCAGTGCGTACATGCCATCTCCCTTCTCTCTTCCTGTGCACTGCTGCTGTCCTATAGAGGATAGGCCATCAATATTAAAAGCCCTCGCAACCTCTTTCATTACATTGAACAATGCCAAAACACATTTTTTAATTCCAACCGTGTGGAAACTGATAATATGTAAATGGAAGACTGAGGCTTGATGCTCAATTTCTCATTAATACACACAAGCAGTTTGCTGCTCTGTCTTGTGTCTTGTAGTAATCACATATATATGCCGGTTTAATTACATTTAATAATGTAAAAAAAATTAAAATTGCGACCGTGTGGAAACTAAAAATACGGAAATGGATGATTGAGGTGTGATGCTCAATTTCTACTTAACACACAGGTAGACTGCTGCCACACCATGGGTACTGCTGCAGTAACCACTTATATATATGTCTTAATTAGAGATGAGCGAATCTATTCGCCGCTTTGTAGATTCGTATTGAATCTTGGAAATTTTCTCCTCCGAAGCGAATCTGGATTTTTTCGGATTCGCTTCGTATTATTTGTAATTCTTCGCAAAATTTTGAACGCTAACGATGCGTACAATACGTATGAAGCGTACGCATTCTGCGTGAGGCGGGAAAATGACGATACGCCCCCGCAAGAGCGGTAAAGTGAAGATACGCCTCCCTCAGAACTGGGAAAAAACCAGCCTAGCCCACCAGGATCTAACTATTTGCACGCATAGGGAGTGAAGACTCCTCCCTCAGTTCTCCACTCTCCTCTGAACCAGTTTAGACCAGCGCTGAACACTGAGCAAGTAGCAAGCATGGCTAAAGAGCTGTGTCCCAACTGGAACCAAATGGGCTTTGGGGACGAGTTCCCTGAACCACCGCCCGCTCCAGACATCAGGGTTTCACGCTCTGAACTGAAGCACCTACAGTGCCCTTATTCTCCTTACCACCTGCAGAGATAGCTGCGCATCGTGAGGCGGTTCTTCGTCGTCAGGCGGCTGATGCGTCTGCTGTGGCTGGTGCGGTTGGAGCGTCTGCTGCAGCTCGTGCGGTGGAGGCGGCTGGAGCGTCCACTTTGACGCCCAGGAGGAGATCCACGACAACACCTTCCATAAGGCAGAACCCAATTGTGCCACCATCGGTGACGGCCCATGCGCAGACCCTCTGGGACTATAAAAACGCTGTGGAGGACTGGGTAATCCAGGTACTGGACAACCCTAGGCCGGGAGATCCTGCATTGGAATGCCAAAAGGGAACGGTCCTGTGGTTTTCCGTTGAGAGAGGGTCTGGCTTCCTGGCAGACGAGGAGGATGGAAAGGAGTATCTTGTGGGCCGCAGGTCGGTGAAATGGCCATACCTGCCACAACCTCGTCACAGCCTGTACGTTGGGGATCAGGTGGAGTACACCCCCATGGCGTCCCTAAAAGGCCCCTTTGCGACCAGGGTTACCCTCCTTTCTAAGCCCCTGGTACCTACAACAGAACCTGAAGTGTGGCCGGATGAACCACCAGGTCCAGGAAGCTTGCGCTGCCTTCAGGAGTCCCCAGATGGCGTCCTCTGGTTCGGGGAAAAGCCACAGCCGGAGCCTCTGATACCTGGACTGCCAGCACCACCACCACCACCACAGTCCTTTCAGCTGGGTCAGCTGACGACAATATCGTTTACGTTCCAATCCACGGTCATCCACCAATAACAGCTGCCGTGGAAGATGAAGCCAGCAGCAGTCAGGGAAGCTGGGGCTACTTCCTTGGATGCAACCTTGCCAGAACTGCTGCAGCTGGAAGTCCTTACCCCTGCTGTCCCGGCAGGAGGATCCGGAAAAGCGCAAATGGCTGCAGCGCTCACCGGCGTGACCACCACCCGGACCCGGTCAAGTCCGAATTCCGGAAGAAGAGGGCACTGGAGTTCTACTACGGCAGCGAGCCTGGCCTACAAGAGGCAGGAGCGTCCTCTGATGTCGTTTAGCAGCAGTTGCAGCAAGAAACTATTATCCATGTGGATTACACGTTACCTTTTTGTATTACAATATTACTTCACGTGGATTACAATTGAATTTTGGACTATGTGTTCCAGACAGTGTTTTATCATGCTAAGGAGCCACGAGGAGAGACTCTAACATATATCTGAACCTTTTATGCTTGCAAATATGAAATTGATTGCACTAAAATGTTTGCATACTTATGTCTTTGCTGTATCTTAGCTACACTGTTTTTACTGGTTCAGCACTTTAGCCCATTGTGTGTATTCTTTTTCTGGTACTGCAATGTATGTGTCCTATTATACACTTGTCCAGTGTTTTTAGTAAATTATGCACTTAGCTGGATAGCTAACAATGAGCACCTTATTTTTCTACTTCATATGGACTGCCTCTAAAGACTGTACACCGCGGCCTAGCCTCGTGCATATGACGTATTCGCGAGTTAATAGTACGTTAAGGATTCGTATGCACTTTTGTACGCTAATCCTTACGTTTTGCGTACTTTTAACTACGCTGACTGTACGTTCGTAATTTGCGCAGGAATGTTTGCAAAACAACGATTGGTTTTTTGAATGTAGATTCGACCAAATAAATTTGTTTAAGTACGAATCTTGTCAGAAATTCGGCAAATATTCGGCGAAGCGAATTTTGGATGATTTGCTCATCTCTATTCTTAATTAAATTCAAAACACCCCCCAAAACAAATAATTAAATTGCCACTGTGTGGAAACTGAAATTATGTAAATGAACAATTGAGACGTGACACTTAATTTTAACTTAACACACAGAGGTAGATTGCTGCCACACTGTGGGTATTGCTGAAGTAATCACATATATATGCTTTTTAATTAAATTGAAAGCACCCCACAAAAAAAAAATATTGCGACCATGTGGAAACTGAAAATATGTAAATAGACGATTGAAGCGTGATTCTCAATTTCAAATTAACACACACAAGTAGACTGCTGCCACACCATGTGTATTGCTGCAGTAAACATGTCTAGATAGATAGATAAACAGATACTGCTTAATTATATTATGAACCCAACAAAAAAAAGATTTCTGTGAAAATGGGGAAACAAAACTATTTCCTTGTAGAGAGCTGCTTTAGAGGCGCACCTGCACTTCTGACAGCAGGCACAGCCATAGATCGTGTCTCCATTCTACCTGTCTGTCAGCTGCCCTGCTACACAACCCACACAATGATTCTTGGGTATCCTAGCCTTTCCCTTCACTGTCCCTGGCAATAAGTTTGATTGATTTCTGACTGTCACTGATTGATTTTTCACTGCCCCAACTCATACATAGCAACATAGTTTATATGGCAGAAAAAAGACATCTGTCCATCCAGTTCGGCCTATTTTCCTACAAGTTGATCCAGATGAAGGCAAAAACCCTGTGAGGTAGCAG
>ONZH01003101.1:0-23542 GCA_900303285.1 Rhinella marina
TTCTGTCCAGGTGACACTGTCTGTATGTCACTTAATCCAACCAGGTCCCTTTTGCTCTCACGTATATAGCTTGATCACAAAAATCTCTGTGCGACATTTGTCTGGGTCGCAGTCAAAATAGCCACCATTAACAGGGTGTGAGTTTGGTCTACGATAGTTTCTGCATGTCACGTTCCAAAAAAAACAAAACAAAAATATATAAAAAAAAAAAAAAAAAATAGTATTTTTGTTGTTTTAGCTCAGTGATACAAATCCATTTCACACAGCAGTGTGGAACCATTCTGTGTGTCACAGTTCCAGCTGTCCACTCACTCCAATCCGTATTTTCTGTCCAGGTGACACTTTCTGTACAGTACGTCACGTAATCCAACAGGGTCTTTTGCTCTCACATATATAGCTTGATCACAAAAATCTCTGTGCGACATTTGTCTGGGTCACAGTCAAAATAGCCACCATTAACAGGGTGTGAGTTAGGTCTACGATAGTTTCTGCACGTCACGTTCCAAAAAAAAAAAACAAAAAAAAAAAATATATATAAAAAATATATTTAAAAAAATAATTTTTTTTGTTTTAGCTCAGTGATACAAATCCATTTCACATAGCAGTGTGGAACCATTCTGTGTGTCACAGTTCAGTACACTCACTCCAATCCGTATTTTCTGTCCAGGTGACACTTTCTTTATGTCACTTAATTAAGCCAGACTGAACAAGTTTGTGGGTTTCAGTACACCAGGCCCATTTATTTTTTATTTTTTATATAATACACTTATATACAGAAAATGTTGAACCCCAGGGCTAAGGGTCGAGGACGAGGGCGTGGGCGTGGCATTCAATTACTGCAGGGGGCAGAGGCCGTGGTCCTGGGCAGGGTGAGACAGTACCTGCTGATGAGGGAGCAGGGGAACGCCGCAGAGCTACACTCCCTAGCTTCATGTCTCAACTTACAGGGACACGTGGTAGAGGACTGTTGAAACCACAACAGTGCGAACAGCTGATGTCGTGGATTGCGGACAATGCTTCAAGTAATTTGTCCACCAGTCAGTCTTCCACGCAGTCCACCCACGTTACCCAAGGGAGCACTCCTCTGGCTCCTCCACCTCAACCTCCTTCCCCCCAGTCTGCCCCCTCCCAGGAAAATTTGGAATGCGATCCGGCATACTCTCAGGAACTGTTTTCTGGACCCTTCCCAGAGTCACAAACCACTTCTCAGGTTGCTGCTGACCTCGTTCCCGATGCCCAAGTTTTCCAACTGTCGCAGTCTGTGGGTGATGATGATGATGATGACAATGTTGACTTAGTGGAAGAAGTTTGTAAAGAGGTGTCGGACGATGAGGAGACACGGTTGTCAGACAGTGGTGAAGTTGTTGTCAGGGCAGGAAGTCCGAGGGGGGAGCAGACTGAGGAATCGGAGGATGACGAGGTGACTGACCCAAGCTGGGTTGATATGCCGAGTGAAGACAGTGCTTCTGAGGCGGAGGCGAGTGCTGCACCAGAACAGGTTGTAAGAGGCAGTGGTGTGGCCAGAGGGAGAAGCAGGGCCAGAGCTGGTGCATCAGCAGCAACTGTTTCACGTAGTGAAGCTCCCGTGGCGAGGCCTAGATGTTCGCAAGTCTGGAGGTTCTTTAAAGAAAGTGAGGATGACCGACGGACTGTGGTGTGCAACCTGTGCCACACCAGGATCAGCAGGGGTGCCACCACTACTAGCCTAACCACCACCAGCATGCGCAGGCATATGAGTGCTAAACACCCCACTCAATGGAACCAAGGCCGTTCACCACCTCCTGCGGGTCACACCACTGCTCCTTCCCCTGTGTCACTCGCTGCCTCTGCTAGTCAACCCCCTGCGTCACTCGCTGCCTCTGCTAGTCAACCCCCTGCCCAGGACCCGGCACGAGCGCCTCCCGCCGGAAAACCACACCTTCGCCTCCACGATCCTCCACAGTGTCCACCAATGTGTCCCAGCGCAGCGTTCAGCTGTCTTTACAGCAGATGCTGGAGCGCAAGAGGAAATACAGTTCCACCCACCCACATGCCCAAGCCCTCAACGTCCACATCTCCAAATTGCTGAGCCTGGAGATGCTGCCCTATAGGCTGGTAGAGACCGAGGCCTTTCGCAATCTCATGGCGGTGGCTGCCCCTCGGTATTCGGTCCCCAGCCGCCACTATTTTTCCCGATGTGCCGTCCCAGCCCTACACCAGCACGTGTCACAGAACATCATCCGTGCCCTGACCAACGCTGTTTCTGAGAAGGTCCACCTAACCACGGACACGTGGACAAGTGCTGCCGGGCAGGGACACTATATCTCACTGACGGCACATTGGGTTAACTTGGTGGAGGCTGGGACCGAGAATGACCCTGGGGCCGCTCATGTACTGCCCACACCGAGGATTGCGGGGCCTACCTCGGTCACGGTCTCTCAGACGTACTATGCCTCCTCCTCCTCCGACCCCCTCCTCCACCGAATTACCATCCGTGGGCACGGCGCCTTCAGTCGGTAGCTCTAGGCGCAGCAGCAGTGCCGTGGGTAAGCGCCAGCAGGCGGTGCTCAAACTGCTGAGCTTAGGTGACAAAAGGCACACCGCCCAAGAGCTGTTACAGGGCATCACGGCGCAGACCGATGTGTGGCTGGCACCGCTGAACCTCAAGCCAGGCATGGTTGTGTGTGACAACGGGCGTAACCTGGTGGCGGCTCTGCAACTCGGCAGACTGACATGTGCCATGCCTGGCCCACGTGTTCAATCTCATAGTTCAGCGGTTCCTCAAGACATACCCCAATCTGTCTGATTTGCTCACCAAGGTGCGCTGCATCTGTGCGCATTTCCGCAAGTCGACCACAGATGCTGCCACTCTCAGGGCAGCTCAGCTCCGCCTACAACTTCCCGCTCACCGACTGTTGTGCAACGTGCCCACGAGATGGAATTCCACATTAAACATGTTATCCAGAGTTCACCAGCAGCGCAGAGCGATTGTAGACTGCCAGATGTCAACTTCCACCAGAACTGGTAGTCAGGTCAGTCAGATTCCTCAAGTCTACAATGAGGAGTGGACGTGGATGTCTGATATCTGCCAGGTGTTGAGCAACTTTGAGGAGTTAACACAGATAGTCAGCGGCGATGCCGCCATTATCAGACTCACCATCCCGCTGCTTTGCCTGTTGAAAAACTCACTGCTCAGCATGAAGTCAGATGCTTTGCGCTTGTCACAAGAGACGGTGGAGGAAGATACGTCGCTTGATAGCCAGAGCACCCTCCGGTCTGTTTCTCAGCGCGTATCGGAGGAGGGGGATGAGGATGAGGAGGAAGAGGAGGAGAATGTCGGCAAGACTGTAGAGGGTACCAGTGCTCAGTCCTTAACTCTTGAGCCTGTATGGGCTGAAGAGGAGGACTTGGAGGAGGAGGAGGAGGAGGAGGAAGAAATGGAGAGTCAGGCCAGTGAGGAGAGGGAATTCTTGCATGTTGGGACTCTGGCGCACATGGCAGACTTCATGTTAGGCTGCCTATCCCGTGACCCTCGCGTTAGAAGAATTTTTTCAAACACCGATTACTGGGTGTTCACTCTCCTGGACTCACGGTACAAGCAGAACCTTTCCACTCTCATCCCTGCAGAGGAAAGGAGTATGAGAGTGAATAGATATCAACAGGCCCTGGTGCACAAGCTGAAACAATTCTTCCCATCTGACGCAGCTAGCGGCAGAGGGCGTGGTTCTGAGGGCCAAGTAGCGGGGGGAGAGGAGCCGAGCAGGCAGCTTGTCCAGCACTGGCAGGGGAACGCTCTCCAAGGCCTTTGCCACTTTTATGTCACCCCAGCAAGACACTGTCACCTGTCCCCAGTCTAGGCAGAGTAGGGGGGAGCTGTACAGAAAGATGGTGAGGGAGTACCTAGCTGACCATACCAACGTCCTGCGTGATCACTCTGCTCCATAAAACTACTGGGTTTCAAAGCTGGACACGTGGCCTGAACTGGCGCTGTATGCCTTGGGGGTGCTGGCCTGCCCTGCCGCTAGCGTGCTGTCAGAGCGGGTATTCAGTGCAGCTGGTGGCGTCATCACCGATAAGCGTGCACGCCTGTCAACTGACAGCGCTGACAGGCTGACGCTTATTAAAATGAACAAAGCCTGGATTTCACCGGAATTCAAATCTCCTCCAGGGGAAAGCAGCTAAAGATTAACATTACTTATGTATCCGATTCCTCTTCTCTACTCCTCCTACTCCTCCTCCATATCGTCTTTGCCTAATGCTGACCAAAAAAACGCCATTTTTCAGAGGTCCAACTGGCACTCTTTTACCACAATTTTTCAGGAGGGCCCCCTACAGGCCCTCTCTTCAAACAATTCTTCTGGAGGTCCACCTACAGGCCCTCTCTCCAGTTCCAGTTTCCATTTTTATTTGCGCAAACTGCATACATTTTTATTTTTGGAATAGGTGTGAAAAATAATATTACTTGCGTATCTACATTGCCCAACATTGGATACGGTAGCAAGTAGAAGAGCAAACACATGCTGCCCACAGGGTTCCGCAAATTCCTGGTCGACCCGCAATATCCTTGTCCACAATGTCAAGGAGGTCGAGGTTCTGTTGATGAGCAACAAGTCCTTCTGTACTGAAATCGCCGACAACGTCTCCATCTAAGAACCTACAGACCATTGTGGAGAGAGCGGCACAGCTCGCCATCAAAGCGACGAACCCCAACGCCAGACTGCGCAGAGAAGATAACAAATAAATATCTCTGTGGTTATTTTTGCTAAATAAAAGTTAAATAAACCCCCCAAAAAATTCATCTGTTCCTGTGCCTGATCCACCCAAGTTGAATCTGTCCCATCATGAGAAAGTCCCCCCAAGGAGTCCCCACTGTAACTTGCTTCCCATACAACTACCTCACCCCCCGACACCTGTGTCTCGCCATTGTCCACCACCTCCTCAGACAACACTGGTAAATCCCCACTGTCAGCACACTGAGACTGCAAAAGGTCTTGCGAATTGGGGCAGAGAATGTTCTGGGCTAGCACATCAGGGAAGGGGTGACTATGGGGTTCCAGGGAGTACGTGACCACATGCAATCTCCATCCAAAAAGTCATACTGAGGCTCACCACCATGCTTTACACTGCAATCCTATTACTAAGGCTCACCACCATGCTTTACACTGCAATCTTATCAAAAGACTGACAATCAGGGGTTCACCGCCAGGTTGTCAGGCAGCATTTTTAATTGGGTCACCATTACCGTGTCCCTGAAAATTGCCTTGGGGTCATCGCCAGACTATTTTTATGAAAGGCCATGGGGTTCTATACACACAGTGCTGACGGAAGCCCATCAGCCTTTCTAAACACAATTGAATCTGTCCCATTATGAGAAAGTCCCCCCAAGGAGTCCACAATGTAACTTGCTTCCCATACAACTACCTCACCCCCCGACACCTGTGTCTCGCCATTGTCCACCACCTCCTCAGACAACACTGGTAAATCCCCACTGTCAGCACACTGAGACTGCAAAAGGTCTTGCGAATTGGGGCAGAGAATGTTCTGGGGTAGCACATCAGAGAAGGGGTGACTATGGGGTTCCAGGGAGTACGTGACCACATGCAATCTCCATCTAAAAGGTCATGCCACACCTGATCGAGCTCATAATTGACAATTGTACCATTTGATGCTAAATTTTTAAGTTGGGGTCCTGCGTCGTCATTCTAACTACATCCGGCTGTTGTCACCACCACACACTCTAGCCCAGGGTGCACTCCTCTGGCTCTTCCAGCTCATCCTCCTTCCCCCCAGCCTGCCCCCCCCCCACCTACAGGCCCTCTCTCCAAACAATTTACGTCTTTTTCCTATCTTTCTCTCTCTCCAAACTATTTTTCCGGATAGCTGCCATATACGGTATTAAACTGAGTAGTATACATAGAACACATACCACACTTGATCTATACTGAACGTCACTTTTAAAAATACGTCATTTTCCTCTCTTTCTCTCATTTGTCTGGGTTGCAATTAAGCAGACCAAGTCTGCCTAATCTAATAGTTTCCGTGTAATTGCTCCATACTGCACGTCTTTTTCCTCTCTTTCTCTCTCTCCAAACTATTTTTCTGGATAGGTGCCGTATACAGTATTAAACTCAGAAGAATGCATACCGTACCGGTTGATGCTAAATTTTTTCCAAATCCATCCGGCTGTTGTCACCACCACACACGCTAGCCCAGGGGGCACTCCTCTGGCTCTTCCAGCTCAACCTCCTTCCCCCCAGCCTGCCCCCCACTTACAGGCCCTTTCTCCAAACAATTTACCCGTATAGGGGATGTATTAGATATTATACTGATTTTTGTTTGTTCCTCTTTTAATTGGCTCCTGACCTGTGATAGGCAGAGCATGGACACGTCCCCTTAGCTGCAGTAGAAAAGACACTCCCCTGGCCAGAGCAAGCTCTTTTTCCTTTTCCGTAGTCGAAAAATCCATGAAATATATGGTCCCAAGATGGGGGACTTATACGATTTTAAACTGAGAAGAATCGATACCACACATACCCCACTAGGAGAATTTGGGGTAATGGTGGGATTAGGCAGCCTCAGAGGCATCCATGCATGCTGCCCCTGCTGTTTCCTGTCCATTTCCATGGTGTTTCCATCATTTTCTGAGGTTTCCAGGTTTTCACCCAGCCTTCCCTAGGCAGAGCCTTGGTCCCCTGCAAAAATGCTCGAGTCTCCCATTGACTTCAATGGGGTTCGTTATTTGAAACGAGCACCCGAGCATCGTGCAAAGTTCGACTCGAATAACGAGCACCAGAGCATTTTAGTACTCACTCATCTCTAAGTACAACGCATTCAAACCTATATGGGGCGGGGGCAATTAAAAGTTTGGCTTGGAGCCCATAGAACTCTAGTTACGCCACTGTAAATTAATATACATTGTCTAAAATGTTAAAACTGTAAATTATATATTTTAATATGTAATGATTCAAAACAGCCACAGGGTGGTAGGAGATACTTTTATTACCATTTGTCTTATTCCAAGGCTGACTGATAACAGTTCTTTCCCCAGTAGTAAATAATAGTTCATCATCAAATCAATGCTTTTTTTATGTGTGTGTTAATGATATGTTACTTCTGTAACGTATGTAATCTTAAAATGTGTCACAGGGTCAGCTTTGTCCATTTTACTAGTTCCAGTTTTAGAAATGATGTCTAAGTTTGACTACTGCCCTGTAAAACTATATTTCAAGACAGCAAAGATAACATCAATGGCTATTCATATTTTTATATGTAATCATAGTAGCCAGAGGTATTTTATGTAAACCATACTAACCCCAGGTGTTGCAGGGGTCTTAAAGGCATGTGCCTCAAAATATTACTGCCCCTTAAAGTACATTAGTAGTTTATGTCCCCCACATAGTAATAGTGCCACCTTTGCACCCTCCAAACTACGAATGCCCACTTTGCAGCCCCATCTTTGCCTCCCGAAGTAATAACACCCCTTTGCACCCCACAGTAATAGTGCTTTAGTAGAAAATGTTCTTTTGTTCCACACAATAATAATCATAATTAAACCCAATATTCACCTAATCCTATTTCTACATCAAGCAGACAAGCTCAAATAAAATGCAGCTCAATGTGGACAGTACAATGATATCTCATCATTGCATCACATCACCTGGTCAGAATCTTGCAACAGCTGCTACATGGTCCCAGCATTCAGTTGGACATTGGCCTAAAGTGTCCTGTGGTCCACTAGAGAGAATACCATAGAGGAGGGCAGTTTTCTTGCTTTTTAGGCCTCTTTCACACGAACGTTGTTTTTGCGGGCTCCGATCCGCATTTTTCACATGAAAAATGCGGACCCATTCATTTCTATGGGCCCGCAAAAAATACTGAGAGCACACCGTGTGCTGTCCGCATCCGTATGTCCGTTCTGTTGCCCGCAAAAAAAAATAGAGCATGTCCTATTCTTGGCCGCAAAAAACGGTTTGCGGACCCATAGAAGTCAATGGGTCCGCAAAAAATGCGGAACGCTACGGAAGCCTTTCCGTATGTTGTCCAGATCTGTTGCCCAGGGGGTGTAGACCACTTAAAAAAAAAAAAAGACACTTTCCGTTTTTTTAAACGGTCCGCAAAAAACGGAACACATACGGAGACACAACGTCCGTTTTTTGCGGAACAACGGAAACATTGCGGAATACAAACGGAATCTTAAAAAAACGGAAAACGGACCCGTTGGACCGCAATTTGCGGACCGCAAAAAAAAACGTTCGTGTGAAAGAGGCCTTACACTCTAATTTCCCTTTATAACCTCCTCCTCCTCCCCCTGAGAGTGAGGGCAGAGAGAACCTCAGATTTAAGTCAAAAGCAGCAGGATAGGCAGTTATGTGTAACAATTGCACAAATACTACAGTGAAAAAAGGCTAAAAAAGGTGAAAAAATGTTGGGCAATGTACAGTTTAAAGCTCTTGCTCCTTCAATCTAGCAGGAGCAGTTCAGGTCTCCAGCTGTCAGAGATAGCAGAGGATCCAGAGAAGAGCACAGAAGAAGTGTATTACCACTTCTGCCTTTTGCTTGCTTGGGCACATAACATTCAATAAGCACATTGCAGAAGAAAGAGCAAGTGGCAGTGTTCTTTCCTTTATTGAACCTGGCAATCAACAGTGATATCCAGACATAGGACAGCTGCTTGGTCTTAAAGGACTTATGCCTCATTCACACAGTCAGTGTTTGGTCAATGATTTCCATCAGTGATTTTGTGCCAAAACCAGGTGCGAGCGGCAGAACAGGTGCCAATCTTTCCTTTATACCTTATGTCTGTGGAGCCTACACTTCTGGTTTTGACAATCACTGATCAAACACTGATGTGTGAATGAGGCTTTAGATCAGCTCTGCTTGTGTAAAATGCCCCCTCAGTGCATTTAGGAAGTGAGTGAAAAAATAAAAAGAGCAAACATAGAATTACTATATACAAATAGACCAATGGTCATTGCAGAAATCCGTCTAATGAAGTTTTTATAATTCAGCATATAAATATACATTAGTGTTAGTGTAGCAGTGAGACTACGGAGCTCTCTGCCACAGATGTTGTGAAGTCATTCACTTCAACAAGGATCTACAGTAGATACTGAATGCCTTGAAAGACAATATTGCAAGTTATGTGTATTAGATCCATGGATCTCTTCTGATTGGACTCAGGATTTTTTGTTTCCAATAATAATATGTGTCATTTGGTTTCTCATATTAGTTGTTTTGTTTTCCTCTAAATGAACACTGTAGTAGTACTAATTACTTGTATCAAACGTGTTAGCTATGCTCCTATGTGCTTTGATGTACGTACAGATGTGTACCTCCTTACCTCCTCTTTAGGCTTTAGAAAACAAACTTTTTTTAAAGCATGATTTTGTGATGCATTGTCATAAGTAGGGATGACTGAATTGACTTTGGATGAAAGATCTGCATAAAACTAGAGCTAAAGCTCCGTACAGTATTAGAATGTATTGGCTCAAATGAGCCGAAGTTTTTACTTCGCGAAGTCTCGCAAGACTTCAGGTAATAACTTAAAAAAATGAATTTCTACTGTTAAAAACCTTTTCCCGAATTTGGGTTTATATACTACATAGTCCAAAAAAGAAGAAAGCATGAAACTGTTTATTACAAAAGTACATCAGGTATAGACAAATAAAGTGACAACACATGCAAACACTTCAATTCCACCCCTTATATCCATGTCAGTAGGTGAAGACATTAACAATATATAATACTACAAATATAACAGTCTACAATGTGTATTATTAGAAATGAGCGAAAATGCTCGTTCGAGCATTAGGGTACTCGTAGGTACTCGATACTCGGGCGAGCATCTCGCAATACTCGAGGAAATGGCATCTTCCTCTTCTTGCATGTTTGGCGGCTTTTTCTCAGTCACTCAACATGCAGGAGAGTCTTTGGTACCCCCTAGCATCACGTGGAACCCCTACAAGTCGATAGCAGGGATTGGATGACCAGATCAGATGACCTGAGAATATAAGAATCTGGTCCTGCGATGCTCACCTCAGACGCCGCCTGGATGAGATTAGGGATAGAGCTGCTGTCTGTCAGGGAGAGTGTTAGGGCCTCAATTTAGAATTTGGTTAGGCAGGAATCATCCACAAAGAACCCAACAGTCCTTCTAAGGGCTACAATAACCTTTTTTTTTGGCCTCCTCTCGGCTGCTGGCTGGGACTTGTAGTGCAGCTACTTGGCTGCACACTATGAACAGCGACTGGTGGCAGAAAGGGGACAGCACATGGTCCACACAGACCCCAATGAAATTGCCCAAAGTCCTCTCAGTACTCATTTTTGCTGCTGCACCTTGGCTTGCTGGGATCTGAAGTGCAGTCTAGGGAATACGTTTTTTCTCACAGTTATATATACTACAGTCCAGTGAACAATTATGTGGTGTGCGGTACAACAGCCGCAGTCTAGAGAATACTTTTTTCTCTCAGTTATATATATACTACAGTCCAGTGAACAATTGTGTGGTGTGCGGTACACTAGCCGCAGTCTAGAGAATTTTTTTCTCTCAGTTATATCTACTACAGTCCAGTGAAAAATTGTGTGGTGTGCGGTACACTAGCCACAGTCTAGAGAATATGTTTTTTCTCTCAGTTATATATACACTACAGTCCAGTGAACAATTGTGTGGTGTGCAGTACACTAGCCACAGTCTAGAGAATTCCTTTTTTTTCTCAGTTATATATACTACAGTCCAGTGAAAAATTGTGTGGTGTGCGATCCACTAGCCGCAGTCTAAAGAATTCCTTTTTTTCTCTCATTTATATTTACTACAGTCCAGTAAAAAATTGTGTGGTGTGCGGTACAATAGCCGCAGTCTAGAGATTTCCTTTTTTTTCTCAGTTATATATACTACAGTCCAGTGAAAAATTGTGTGGTGTGCGATACACTAGCCGCAGTATAGAGAATTCCTTTTTTATTTTTTTTAATTATATACACTACAGTCCAGTGAACAATTGTGTGGTGTGCCGTACACTAGCCGCAGTCTAGAGAATACGTGTTTTGGCCTCAGATAGTAATTCTATAGTCTACTGAATACGGTTTTGGCCTTAGATATTAATTCTACAGTTTAGTGAATATACAAAATGGTGAACCCTAGGGGTAAGGGTCGAGGACGAGGACGTGGGCGTCCAAGTGATGTAGGGGGCAGAGGCCATGGTCCTGGGCAGGGTGACACATCTGCTGATGAGGGAGCATTGGAACGCCGCAGAGGTTCGCTCCCTAGCTTCATCTCACAACTTACAGGGTCATGGGGTAGAACACTATTGAAACCACAGCAGTGCGAACAGGTGATGACATGGATAACGGATAATGTGTCCAGTAATTTATCCACCACCCAGTCTTCGACACAGTCCACCCACGATAGCCAAGGGAGTAGACCTCTGGCTCCTCCAGCTCAACCTCCTTCCCCCAGCCTGCCCCCATGTAAAATATGGATTTAGATCCGGCACGCTCCCAGGATCTCTTTTCAGGACCCTTCCCAGAGTCACAAACCACTGCTCAGCAGCAACCTGAGCAGTTGCTCTGTCCCGATGCCCAAAATTTTGAATTTTTGCAGTCTGTGGGTGAGTAGAGTGTGGACTTAGTGCTGATGAGACACGGTTGTCAGACAGTGACGTTGTTGTCAGGGCAGTAAGTCAGAGGGGGGACCAGAGTGAGGAATCGAAGGAAGAGCTGGTGGATGATGAGGTGTCTGACCCGATCTGGGTTGGTAAGCCTAGTCAAGACAGTGCCACTCAAGGAGTGGACGTGGATGTCTGATATCTGTCAGGTGTTGAGCAACTTTGAGGAGTCAACACAGATGGTCAGCGGCGATGCCGCCATTATCAGCGTCACCATCCCGCTGCTTTGTCTGCTGAAAAACTCACTGCTCAGCATGAAGTCAGAGGCTTTGCGCTTGTCACAGGAGATGGGGAAGAAGATACGTTGCTTGATAGCCAGAGCACCCTCAGGTCTGTTTTTCAGCGCGTATTGGAGGAGGGAGAGGAGGAGGATGAGGAGGAAGAGGAGGAGAATGTTGGCGAGACTGAAGAGGGTACCAATGATCATTCCTTCTTATCTGTTGAGCGTATATGGGCTGAAGAGGAGGAAATGGAGAGTCAGCCTATTGAGGAGAGGGAATTCTTGCGTGTTGGGACTCTGGCGCACATGGCTGACTTCATGTTAGGCTGCCTTTCCCGTGACCCTCGCGTTAGAAACATTTTTGCCAACACCGATTACTGGGTGAACCTGGACCCCCGGTACAAGCAGAACTTTTCCATTCTCATTTCTGTAGAGGAAAGAAGTATGAGAGTGAATCAATATCAACAGGCCCTGGTGCACAAGCTGAAACTATCCTTCCCATCTGACACCGCTAGCAGCAGAGGACGTAGTTCTGTGAGCTAACTAGCGGGGAGAGGAGGGGAGCAGGCAGCTTGTCAAGCACTGGCAGGGGAACACTCTCCAAGGCTTATGCCAGTTTTATGTCACCCCAGCAAGACACTGTCACCCGTCCCCAGTCTAGGCAGAGTAGGGGGGAGCTGTTCAGAAAGATGGTGAGGGAGTAAGTAGCTGACCATACCAACGTCCTGCGTGATCACTCTGCTCCATACAACTACTGGGTTGCAAAGCTGGACACGTGGCCCGAACTGGCGCTGTACCCCTTGGAGGTGCTGACCTGCCCTGCCGCTAGCGTGTTGTCAGAGCGGGTCTTCAGTGCAGCTGGTGGCATAATCTCTGATAAGCGTACACGCGTGTCAACTGACAGCGTTGACAGGCTGACGCTTATTAAAATGAATAAAGCCTGGATTTCACCGGAATTCAAATCCCCACCGGGGGAAAGCAGCTCAACGTGAAGATTCTTCATATATCCTCTCCTTTGCTCCTTCTCTTCTTAGACAAACGCTGAGCCAACAGGCAATTTTTCAGAGGGCCAACAGGCCCTCTTTCCAATCAATTTTTTAGGTCACTCTGTTGTCACCACTATGCTGTGTCAGGGTAAATTTTTATGTGGTTCACCTGCTACAAATGTAGCACTGTTAATAATGACTTGCTAAACCCGTTAACCAGACATGATAACCAAGTCTACAGTGTTAATCAATACAGGGAACACCCCTTTTGGTGGAATAACTAAAAGGGTTATCTCCCCTTAAGTCATGTTAACCAATGCTACATCTGTACCTCATCTAACTTGGTCACTTGGTGGTGTCACCGCCATGCTGTGTCAGGCTAAATTTTTGGGTGGCTCACCTGCTACCTCATCTAACTTGATCACTTGTTGGTGTCACCGCCATGCTGTGTCAGGCTACATGCTTGGGTGGCTCACCTGCTACCTCATCTAACTGGGTCACTTGGTGGTGTCACCGCCATGCTGTGTCAGGCTAAATTTATGGGTGGCTCACCTGCTACCTCATCTAACTTGGTCACTTGGTGTTGTCACCGCCATGCTGTGTCAGGCTACATGTTTGGGTGGCTCACCTGCTACCTCATCTAACTTGGTCACTTGGTGGTGTCACTGTCATGCTGTGTCAGGCTTATGCATCCGTCCTGGGGCAGGGGATAGGATAGCAATGCCAACATGGGCAGTGGTGTCACTCGCAGGCGGTGATGGACCTTCGTTGCACCTAGTTGGGTGCTTTCCTAATATGTGCCAGCACATGTGCCTTGCCCATCTTGGTCTGGGTCAGCACAATTGTCTTGAGGGTCACCACCAGGCTGTTGCCCAAAATTTGGCGTAATGGTACAATTAGGCAGCCTCAGAGGCATCCATGCATGCTGCCCGTGCTGTTTCCTGTCCATTTCCGTGGTGTTTCCATCCTTTTCTGAGGTTTCCAGGTTTTCAGGCAACCTTCCCTGTGCAGAGCTTTGGTCCCCTGCAAAAATGCTCGAGTCTTTCATTGACTTTAATGGGGTTCTTTATTCGAAACGAGCACCCGAGCATCGGGAAAAATTTGACTCGAATAAAGAACACCCGAGCATTTTATTGCTCGCTCATCTCTATGTATTATACATCACAATAATTAAAATATAGATATAATATTAGCTAGTAATGTGTCATACTACTGCCATATTGTGTTTAATCTTAGTTCTACCATTCGACTACTAAGCTATTGCGGGTTTCATTTCTTATTAGTAATTGACCTACCCATACATTCTTAAATTATCAGAATAATTCTTAAATAATCAAATAGAAGAAATTTAGAAAATGAGTTTGTATTTAGGTAGAGCGTATAAGTAGTGTTGAGTGAATAAACTCCACAAAGTGGACTTCAATCTGAATTTCAGAGAAGATTTGATTAGTGGCAAAGGCAAATGTCCTTGTGCTGTGTGCTAACAAATCGATTTTCCTTGATGTAAAAATCTTACTTACCTCATCCATTTGAGCATGAAGAGGCGACCTCCACCATCTTGATTGAGCATCATGTGCAAATGCCTGCGCGTGGTGACGTATGATATCACCACGCCATCCGATGTGATGACGTCTTTAAGGCTACTTTTACACGAACGTTGTGTTTTGCAGTCCACAAATTGCGGAACCACAAAAATAACGGATGACGTCCGTATGGCATCCGTTTTTTTTGCGGATCCATTGTAACAATGCCTATGCTTGTCCGCAAAACGGACAAGAATAGGACATGTTCTATTTTTTTTTGCTGGCTACGGAATGGACATACGGATGTGGACAGCACACAGTGTGCTGTCAGTATTTTTTGCGGACCCATAGAAATGAATGGGTCCGCATTTTTTCTGCAAAAAATGCGGATTGGAGCCCGCAAAAAATACTGTCGTGTGAAAGAGGCCTAATCAAGATGATGATGGCCAGCTGTTTGTGATTTTTTTATTTTACACTGTAATATTACAATCAGCTCCCTGTCATTATGCCTACTACTTACAAAGTAATTCACCAAAAAGCAATTTTTTTTGTAAAATTCTACGAAGCTATCACTATTTATAAGCATTTTTTTTAAGAAGTTTCTAAGTAGAAATGAAATATATAGAATGTTCCTGAGTAATAAAGTTTTATGGGTTAATGTGAAATCACTAGTGTTATATACAGTATCTGAAAAAAATAATTTATATTGCCATCCAATTAGCAGACCAAAAATAATAATAACATAAGATAATTAACACACATCCAATCATGTCCATAATACTCCTTGGTGGCGACAGCAGAGAAGCATAGATGATACTTCATTAAAGATTCACTGTATCAATTCAATGTATACTACAAAAGGCGATTCCAGGCAGAAATAATTTAGATTGGAGGCTGTATTAGTCAACTGCAACATCTTTATGGAAAGAATAACATTGATTAGATTGTAGCACTGCCTCCCTTAAACAGTCACTGAAACATTATGTTGTTTTAGCAGTGTTCAGATTCTTCATCCATGTGAGTGGCAATATGGCATTTTAAAAAGTTATCCTAATGAAACACCACATATAAACAATTCATTGGTGGAAAGAGTAGTAAGAAACCTTAATTTACATGAATATTTTCTGAGAAATGTAAATACCTGCACACATTAAATAATGTTGTTGCTTACCCAATCACCAGCACATTCTACGGGAGACTACACAGATTAACCATAACATTAAAACATACAGTAAGGCCTCTTTCACACGGGCGTCACGGATTAAGTCTGGATGCGTTCCGGAAAATCCGCACGCATCCGCACCAATCCGCACGCAATCGCAGTCAGTTTTGACTGCGATTGCGTACGTTCGTTCAGTTTTTTTCTTCGCGGGTGCGAAGCGCTTTGATGCGTTTTTCACGCGCGTGATAAAAAACTGAATGTTTACAAACAACATCTCTTAGCAACCATCAGTGAATCACTCATTGCATACACACTTGCACAGGAACACATAAGAACAATGGTCAAAGATACAGAGAAGAAATGGAGGGGAGGGTTCACCCTGATTGCCTCAGAGGCTGCCATACAGCCTCGATCAACCAACTAGGTAGGCAGCAGGCAGTGAAGGCGTCTGTGCAGAATGAGCAGAACATCATTCTGCTTTATACTGAAGATCTAGAAGGGAATTGTGCTGTGGCTCAGGGAGATAATAGGTAATAGGGACAGTATAAGAACATTATACGGAGAGAATAGGAGCTAAATTTTAGAATCTTGGAGTAAAGTAAGGGATCTATAGATATATAGTAAGGGATCGCTCTCTCTGAGGGGGTCGCAATCACAGATATTCCGACACAAAGGGGGTTTCAACGTCCAAATGGTGCTTTATTTTTGCTCTTTAGCACCAACACACAACATAACAAAATAAACACCTGCCCGTCTGGGCTCTACCCAATACATGTGTAGTCTTTATCTCACCTATAAAGCGCCGTTCACACACGGTATTCAATCCGACTTCCTTAGCCGTACAGTCCAGCAGCCTCCTGGCTGTCACCTCACCAGCACCTTTGGGGGGAGATGGTCCAGTAGTCCTCCTGACTCTATGACCTCCTAACTCTGACTTCCTGACTCTGACCTATCTATATGCGTTTTATCCCTCTGTGATTACACTTGCAGGCCTCACCTGCAATCTCCTCAGCCAACCGCAATATCTGTAGTGGAAGGGTGTGGACTGGCAGATCCCACTTCCAAAACCTATCCACCAGTCCAAATGAAATCCAGCCCAGGACAACATCTAGACAAAACTGTCTCAGCAAACTACACTTTGCTGAAACCACTGCATCTATATATTATTTAACAGTTTTTTTTAGGAGCAAATGGAAGGCATGTGTTTTTTTGTGTTTTACTGCCATTTAAGGAAAAATTGATTTGTTACCAAGAAGCGTGGGGAAATTCAGCTTCAAGGAAAATTGATTTTTACCTGAAATTTGGGTCAAAGTCAATTGTTTAGCTTCGATTTGCTCAACACTAGTGACAACATGCTGTGGAGTTGACAATGCAAAAAATGCAAAACTATATGCAGAGGTGGTAGGAAAAGTGCATTTGCACAGCAAAGCATGTGCTGGCAAAATTAAGTAACATGACTAAATGAGGGGGTGTTTGTTTAGTATATACAACTAACGCACAGTGCAATTGACCTCTTTATAAGGCTTAAAAACAATATCCTGGCATATCAGCAATATAACAACAAAACTGGTAAAATAATTGGGTAAAAATTAAACATAAAAAACAAATGAATATACACTACTCACAAAAAGTTAGGGATATTTGGCTTGTGGATGAAATTTCAGGATGAAACTAAAATGCATTTGAATAAAATATACATACTGGAACAACTGATACTTTGGAACTGAACTGTCTGGTGTGAACTGTTTCCAATCTGGGTGGACTCATAGCAGGATTAGTGAATTGGTTCACACAATCTTTGTTTCCTTCTCCAGGGTCACAGACTGCCAGCAATGCTGCTTAGGTCTTGTTCACATATCAGTTATTTGATCAGTTATTTCCATCAGTTATTGTGAGCCAAAACCAGGTGCTGGTCAAAAACACCAAACAGGTGCAAATCTCCTCTCGGTGGAGGCTCCACTCCTGGTTTTGTCTCACAATAACTGATCAAATAACTGATGTGTGAACAAGCCCTTATCTGTGTTATGGTTGTGAAAACAATAGAGTAATATACGTTGTGGAATCCCCATGTGGATTGCGTATGTGGGCAGAACACTGAGGAAGCTGAAGACAAGGGTCCAGGAACATGTATGTAATATTAGAAAAGGCCTGGAAATACATAGTGTATCAGCACATTTTAAAAAGTGTCGAGGAAAAAATCCGAAAGGCCTGATGTTTACAGGAGTTGAATTGGTGTGCACGAAATGGAGGGATGAGGACCCAATTAAAATAGTAAAATAAAAAGAAAGTAGGAGTGAGGTAGAGTAGATTTATAATCTACATACCCTCCAACCTATGGGACTCAAAATTGAATGGGATAGTAAAGAAGTTTGTATGTAACCAATTATTGAAAGGGTTTTTATATATGTGATATATTTCGGATAGGACAACAGTTAAACAAAGGTGTAGTGCTTTAAGCTAGAGGGGAATTTGTTAAGTGTGAAGATATTTATATGGCGTGGGAAAAACTGTGGAGTGAATTACTATATAAAGGGTGGAACACATCCCCCATACACAAAAGTGAATAGAGTGGGGTATATGAGTAAGGTGGTAAACTAGTGATTTTTAAAGTAGAAATACCAGATGATGGTTTGCAAGCAACATTTTATGTTACTATGAAAGAATTATATATTGTGTAACAATAGAATGACATGGATCTAGAAGGATGAAAAGTGGTTGTATCAGGAACGTTCATAGAAATCATTGGGCCCCATAGCAGGAATCTGTATTGGGCCCCCTAACTCCGCCCACTACCCACCCCTAGCCCACTATTTGACCTGGCTCCTCCCCTGTCACACCTCTGTTTGCCAATAAATAAATATAATATAGAAATAACCTATTGAAACCATTATGGATAAATCATTTTTCTAAATTTTTTTGCAGTAACTAAAAAAAAACAAACGTATTTTACAATAATCATTGAAAAGTATAGATCGTCCCACAAGAAATGAGCCGTCACATAGCTCAATACACCTAACTACAATACAACTGTAGTTGTAGAATTTTGCAATTAAATGAAAAAAATAGTTTTTTCAAAGTTTTTTTTTCAGTATTATAATGCAAAAAAAAAACTATACATATGTGGCATCACCATAATCGTACTGACTTGAAGAATAAAAGTAACAAGTCAGTTTTTCCACATAGGAAATGGTGTAAAAAAAAACAAAAAAAAACATAAAACAGGCGGAATACTGTTTTTTTTTTTTCCTAATTCCAACCGAATTGTAATTTTTTCCCAACCGTATATCGTACTATTAGAAAGTGCATCTTGTACTGGGAAAAAACAAGCCTTCATACGGCTATGTAAATGAAAACATAAAAAAAGTTATGGCTTTCAGAGGGTTGGGAGTAAAAAACTAAAATGAAAAAATGGAAAATTCCCTGGTCATTAAAGAGTTAAAGAAGTTAGAGTATACCTAAACTTTTAAATAAAGTTTATTAACCCCCTATTGTAAGTGCTTTAAAATGACATTTTCTAAGACTTTTTTTCCATATGAGATATAGATGCTGAACTCAGGTGCCTATAGTGCTTTATAATCCGTACTCTCATACACCGTTGATATGACAGTGCTGTATGGGAGTAAAGATCTCACTGGGGCTGCAGTGAGCCATGTACAGCACACATCATTACTCCTGCCTGTCTGCTTTGGAAAGCTGGGCAAAGATGGGCTATGTCAGGCTTTAGCACAGTGGGCACAGGGCGCCATATGTATTCGAGCACACCTGAGCGAGTGCTGGGCAGGAACTGGCATACACATTGCTCCTCCTGCCCGTGCCCTTTGTGCTAAAACTGTGTTGAGGTTCGTAACTCTGGACCCCAGAACCTCAATGACCTGAGGGCCACCCATCAAGAATAGTGGAATGCCATTCCTCAGTAGACAATAGAGATGAGCGAATCTATTCGCCGATTCGTTGATTCGTATCGAATCTTGGAAATTTTTAGCTGCGAAGTGAATCCAAATATTAGGTGATTCCCTTCGGCTTTGTACGCATTCACTACGTAGTTTGTTTTATAAATTATACGCTATTGCTACGTATAAGTTAGTGTATACGCTGTTGCGTACAAATTCAATTCATTAGTGAACTTTTACTGTTAGTTAGTTTATTGTGTGCAAAAGCCCAGGAAGAAAGCTGTCACCTGACCTAGTGGGCAGTGCTTGCTCTGATTGGCTCAGGCTCGGTAAGCCAGTGATGCATCACTTCTGCTGCGACTGCTGAGACGAGCAGAAGCACTGTGTGTGAAGTTCTGAGACCTGTTTTGTGAAAATTTGATATAATAGCTCTGGGAATCCATATTACACATATCAGGGATACTGCAGGGCAATTGCAGGGCCAGTTCAGGGTTAGTAATTAATCAGGCACGGAGAGAGAGACAGGGAGAGATAGGGAGAGACGGGGAGATACAGGGACAAAGACCAGCTGCAGGGCCACAGAGTGAATTGAAAAATGTCTGGAATGGATAAGCAAAAGGGGTCCATTTCCAGCCAGACTTTGAGCTCTAAAAAAAAGGAGAAGGTGGCACAGGGCAGCAGTGCCAAAGGACCTGTAGCCGGAGCATCTGCTAGTAGTATTCTCAATACTTGGCCGTTGTTCCACCAGGCTAACCCACCGAGGTGCAAAATTGTAGTGGAGGAGAAAGTAGATGAGGTAGTGGAATGGATGGCACGCTCATTCTCAGCTGGATGATCTGCTGTCATCTGCTGATACAGTATCCATATGTAGCCAGGGGTCAGATTAGTCCTGCTCCACCATTTAAATTATTTAATTATTTTTGTTAAAAAATGGCGTGGGGTCCCCCCCTTTTTTCCTTCGCCAGCCAGATACAACCAGCAGCGGCAGCCTGGCACTACCATGGTGGGAAGGGACACGGTTATTGGCCCTTCCCAGCCTAATGGTACCAGCTTGCAGCCGCCCCAGAGCCAGACCCTCAATTTAGAAGGTCCGGTCCTGCGGGTACCCGGCTCTTCCCGGCACCCCTGGTGGCGGTGGGTGCCGAGGTAATAGATGTTGGGGTCAGTGCTGGCCTGCCATACCGGCAAGCACTAAGCCCAGTATTAGTAATCAGGGCCGTCTGTAGATGGCCGTAATTACTAAAACTGTAGTATTGTAAAAAAAAATACACACACACCAGTATAAAACATTTTATTGAAATAAACACTCCCCCAGACCCCTGTTTGACCATTTTATTAAAAAAAAAAAAAAAAAAAAGCTGGTCTGACGTAGTCCACTGAATCCGACGTAGTCCTCTGCATTCACGACCCTGAAAAATAGAAAACAAACACACAAACACAGACCACTTACCTCTTCCTGCACTGGGATAATACACACAGCGATGACACTGTACAGGGATAACAAACACAGCGATGTCACTGTACAGGGATAATAAACACAGCGATGTCACAGTACAGGGATAACAAACACAGTGATGTCACAGTACAGAGATAATAAACACAGTGATGTCACAGTACAGAGATAATAAATAGAGATGAGCGAGTAATGAAATATTCGAAAGTTCGAAATTCGATTCGAATAGACCGCGAAATTCAACTATTCGACCGAATATCGAATCCCATTAAAGTCTATGGGAAAAAAATGCTCGCCACTTGGAAATCTCAATTCGACCACTTGGAGGTCACCAAGTCCACCCTGAAACCTCAGAAAAGGATGCCAACACTGCTGGAATGCAACTAGGACAGCAGGGGAAGCATGTCTGGGTGCATATAACGCGCCCAAGTCGCACTATTACGCCACTATCACAGCCTCTCAACAATACACTCCATACACAATATAACTTCTATGTAAAGTGAGACAATACAAGGAAACCTTCTTTCCTCTACATTGCCATGGTCCCCAAGCCAAATTAGACAAAAAAGAAGATGAAATTCTGCACCCCTTAAAATCACGTTGCCTATGACAACCACAGATGGCATAGGCAAGGGGGAAAGCAATCAAGCCATCACTATTTTTCCCTCTGTGCCATCCCTGCCTTGCCCAGGCACATGTCCCAAAACATCATCCACGCCCGAGTAACACGGTTACTGCAAAAGGCCATTTGACCACCAACACTTTGGTTTGAGGCCGGGGATGCTACATCTCCCTGACAGCACACTGGGTGAATGTTGTGGAGGCGGGGACGGGCAAACCTGCTACCCCCACCCAAGTTTGGGGCCTTGGTTCTGTCTGGATTTCCGCAACCCTTACAGACAGCTCGGCAAACCCCTCCTTCTCCTTCTAGATTCTCCTTTTAAATCTGTCCACCACCCAGTCAAGTCCACAAAGTCTAGTCTCGTCGATAGCCTGCAGAAACTGCAGGGACCTCACTCTGACCCTCCTTCCTCCCATCCTGCCCAATGTTATCAACCCAGTGTTCCCACCCATGCAAGAATCGCAGGAGCTATCTGAGGATTTTGTTTGTTCTGATGCCCAAACACTGGAGCAAGCTCCATCTCTAGCTGATGGTGGTGTGGAACGGGCACTAAAGTGTAAAATGATTAGGGACGATGATGAGACACAGTTGCCAGCAAGGGAGGCTGTTGGAGCAAAGTGAGGCAGTGTAAGAGGAGGTGGTTGAGTATGACGAAGTCAGTGACCCGACCTGGCCCAGTGTCATGTCTAGCAGGTAAAGCAGTGGGGATGTTGAGGGATGCGTAGGACCGCAAAAGGCAGGAAGAGGCCGTGGGCTGGCCAGAGGCTCATGGAGAAGGCAGGCTAGAGCCCGCAGGGCCGCATCTCTTCCCTATAACAGGCCCCCACACAAAGCTCTCCCATCGAGGGCTCTTAGGTCCTTGTTGTGAAAATATTTTAATGAGTGCGCAAAGTTAGCTGGAGGTGAGCCCTCGAAAAAATTATGTGGAGGCCCAAGAGGTGAGCCCTCGAAAAAATTAAGTGGAGGCCAAAGAGGTGAGACCTCTTAAAAATTGTATTAAGGCCCAAGAGGTGAGCCATAATAAAAAATGTTTGTAGGCCCAAGAGGTGAGCCATAATAAAAATTGTTTGTAGGCCCAAGAGGTGAGACCTCTTAAAAATTGTTTGTAGGCCCAAGAGGTGAGACCTCTTAAAAATTGTTTGTAGGCCCAAGAGGTGAGGCATGAGAAAAATTGTTTGTAGGCCCAAGAGGTGAAACCTCTTAAAAATTGTTTGTAGGCCCAAGAGGTGAGCCATGAGAAAAATTGTTTGTAGGCCCAAGAGGTGAGACCTCTTAAAAATTATGTGGAGGCCAAAGAGGTGAGACCTCTTAAAAATTGTTTGTAGGCCCAAGAGGTGAGACCTCTTAAAAATTGTTTGTAGGCCCAAGAGGTGAGGCATGAGAAAAATTGTTTGTAGGCCCAAGAGGTGAGGCATGAGCAAAATTGTTTGTAGGCCCAAGAGGTGAGACCTCTTAAAAATTATGTGGAGGCCCAAGAGCTGAGACCTCTTAAAAATTTTGTGGAGGCCCAAGAGGTGAGACCTCTTAAAAATTATGTGGAGGCCCAAGAGGTGAGACCTCTTAAAAATTTTGGAGGCCCAAGAGGTGAGACCTCTTAAAAATGTTGTGGAGGCCCAAGAGGTGGACCTCGATAAAATTTTGTGGAGTCCCAAGAGGTGAGACTCTAAAATTATGTGGAGGCCAAGAGGTGAGACCTCTTAAAAATTATGTGGAGGCCCAAGAGGTGAGACCTCTTAAAAATTATGTGGAGCCCAAGAGGGTGAGACCTCTTAAAAATTTTGTGGAGGCCCAAGAGGTGAGACCTCTTAAAATTGTATTAAGGCCAAGAGGTGAGCCATATAAAAAAGTTTTGTAGGCCCAAGAGGTGAGACCTAATAAAAATTGTTTGTAGGCCCAAGAGGTGAGACCTCTTAAAAATTGTTTGTAGGCCAAGAGGTGGAGTGAGAGAAAAAATTGTTGTAGGCCCAAGAGGTGAGACCTTAAAATTGTTTGTAGGCCAAAATATTAGACCTCTTAAAAATATGTGGATGCAAAGAGTGAGACCTCT
>ONZH01003102.1:0-21499 GCA_900303285.1 Rhinella marina
CTCGAATTTCATAGCGACTCTGACCCCTGACGCCTGACGAGTCAGTTGTCAAGGGTCACACATCACTTGAATTTGCCTCTTTTCTAGGGCTCAATAAAATACCAATTTATTTTTTAAAGACCAAAAGGGGACTCAAACCCCAGAAATCTACATGGAAGGCAAGTGTCTAACTGCTGAGCTATAAATTCCGCCAGGTTAAGTAGTGAATTTCTTCATCTATGTCATTCAGTATATGAAAAGCACAATGAAGCTAAAAGTCATAGCGACCCTGAGCCCTGACGAGTCAGTTGTCAAGGGTCACACATCACTTGAATTTGCCTCTTTTCTAGGGCTGAATAAAATACCAATTTATTTTTTAAAGACCAAAATGGGAGTCGAACCCCAGAAGCCTATGTAGAATGCAAGTGTCTAACTGCTGAGCTATAAATTCTGCCAGATTAAGAAGTGAATTTCTTCATCTATGTCATTCAGTATATGAAAATGAAAAATGACTAAAAGTCATAGTGACTGCTGAGCTATAGGTTCAGACAGATTAAGAAGTGATTTTCTTAATCTATGTGATTCAGCATATGTAAAGTACAATGAAGCTAAAAGTCATAGTGACCCTGACACCTGAAGTCCAGAGTCAGGTGTCAGGGTCAGGTGTCAGGTGTCAGGTGTCAGGGTCAGGTGTCAGGGCAAGGTGTCAGGTGTCAGGGTTAGGTGTCAGGTGTCAGGGTTAGGTGTCAGGGTCAGGGTTGGGTGTTATGGTCAGGTGTCAGGGTCAGGTATCACACTAGCATTGTTTTGATACTTGACACTGATATCTGACCATGTCCTAAAATGAACACTATACTGCTGTGATGTAACAGCCCCTATACCTCCCCAGCAGTGATTGGCTGGCAGTGACATGTGACCTAAATTTACATAAAGTAGGGACCTGCACAGTGTCTGACTAGCCCACCAGAGGACCGGAGGATCCTCCGGTAGGCCCCAAGCCACCCAGCCATTTTACAAAAATAATTAAATAATTGAAAAAAAAATGGCATGGGGTCCCCCCCTTTTTTCCTTCGCCAGCCAGATACAACCAGCAGCGGCAGCCTGGCACTACCAGGGTGGGAAGGGACACGGTTATTGGCCCTTCCCAGCCTAATGGTACCAGCCTGCAGCCGCCCCAGAGCCAGACCCTCAATTTAGAAGGCTCTTCCCGGCACCCCTGGTGGCGATGGGTGCCGAGGTAATAGATGTTGGGGTTAGTGCTGGCCTGCCATACCGGCAAGCACTAAGCCCTGTATTAGTAATCAGGGCCGTCTGTAGATAGCCGTAATTACTAAAACTGTAGTATTGTAAAAAAAATACACACACACACAAGTATAAAACATTTTATTGAAATAAACACTCCCCCAGACCCCTGTTTGACCATTTTATTAAAAAAAAAAAAAGCTGGTCCGACGTAGTCCACCGAATCCGATGTAGTCCTCTGCATTCACGACCCTGAAAAATAGAAAACAAACACACAAACACAGACCACTTACCTATTCCTGCACTGGGATAATACACACAGCAATGTCACTGTACAGGGATAATAAACACAGTGATTTCACAGTACAGAGATAATAAACACAGTGATGTCACTGTACAGGGATAATAAACACAGTGATGTCACAGTCCAGGGATAATACACACAGTGATGTCACTGTACAGGGATAATAAACCTCAGATCAACACATTGTGCCCCCATCAGACCTCAAATCAGCGTCTTGTTCCCCCATCAGACCTCAGGTCAGCGTCTTGTTCCCCCATCAGACCTCAGATCAGCGTCTTGTGCCTCCATCAGACCTCAGACCAGCGTCTTGTGCCCCCATCAGACCTCAGATCAACACAATGTGCCCCCATCAGAGCTCAGGTCAGCATCTTGTGCCTCCATCAGACCTCAGGTCAGCTTCTTGTGTCCCCATCAGACCTCAGGTCAGCGTCTTGTGCCCCCATCAGACCTCAGATCAGCATGTTGTGCCCCCATCAGACCTCAGATCAACACATTGTGCCCCCATCAGACCTCAAATCAGCTTCTTGTTCCCCCATCAGACCTCAGGTCAGCGTCTTGTGCCCCCATCAGACCTCAGATCAGCGTCTTGTGCCCCCATCAGACCTCAGATCAGCGCCTTGTGCCCCATCAGACCTCAGGTCAGCGTCTTGTGCCCCCATCAGACTCAGGTCAGCGTCTTGTGCCTCCATCAGACCTCAGGTCAGCGTCTTGTGCCCCCATCAGACCTCAGGTCAGCTTCTTGTGCCCCCATCAGACCTCAGGTCAGTGTCTTGTGCCCCCATCAGACCTCAGGTCAGCGTCTTGTGCCCCCATCAGACCTCAGATGAGCGTCTTGTGCCCCCATCAGACCTCAGATCAACATGATGTGCCCCCATCAGACCTCAGGTCAGCGTCTTGTGGCCCCTCTCAGACCTCTGATCAACACAATGTGCCCCCATGTTCCCCATCAGACCTTAGGTCAGCGTCTTGTGCCCACCTCAGACCAGCGTCTTGTGGCCCCCCTCAGACCTCAGATCAGCCCACCCAGCCACTTTAAAAAAAGTATACTTACCTGTTCTGGCCGCCGCTGTCCTCAGGCTCCCTGCGCCACTGTGTTCCCTGCCGGTGCACACTATGACCTGACGCTGTGTCAGGACATAGTGCGCGCCGGCAGGGAACACAGTGGAGCGCGGAACCTGAGGACAGTGGAGGCCAGAACAGGTAAGTATGCTTTTTTTAAAGTGGCTGGGTGGGCTGATCTGAGGTCTGAGGGGGGCGCGGGGCACCCCATGAAATCATTGGAGCGGGGGCCTGGAGCAGTAGCTCCAGGTGCTCCAATTATAATCCGGCCCTGGCAGCGCGGCAGCTATTAGAACATGGCAACCGAATTAAAGTGATGCGCGCGCCATGTTCTATGTATCGGACGGCAAGAAAACTCGGTATCGAGCTTCGGTACCGCACTAGGTACCAAAACCGTACCGAGTTTTCGATATATCGTGCAACACTACCAGGGAGTACGTGACCACATGCAATCTCCATCCAAAAAGTCATACTGAGGCTCACCACCATGCTTTACACTGCAATCTTATTGAAAGACAGACAATCAGGGGTTCACCGCCAGGTTGTCAGGCAGCATTTTTAAGTGGGTCACCATTACCGTGTCCCTGAAAATTGCCTTGGGGTCATCACCAGACTATTGGCCAGATTTAGAAAAAATGGTGCAATTAGGGAGCCTCAGAGGCATCCCTACATGCTGCCCCTGGTGTTTCCTATCCATTTCCAAGGTGTTTCCATCTTTTTCTGAGGTTTTCACATGTTGGGGCAAACTTGACTGTGCAGAACCTTTGGCCCCTGCAAAAATATTCGGGTCTCCCATAGACTTTAATGGGATTCGTGATTTGGCCGAAACCCACAAATCCCGCGGAAAATTCGGGCCGAATACCGAATCCCCGAATATTTTAGGATTCAATCAACTCTAGTTTTGATGCATTTTTCACGCGCGTGATAAAAAACTGAAGGTTTACAAACAACATCTCTTAGCAACCATCAGTGAAAAATGCATTGCACCCACACTTGCTTTAGGATGCAATGCGTTTTTCACTGAAGCCCCATTCACTTCTATGGAGCCAGGGCTGCATGAAAAACGCAGAATATAGAACATGCTGCGTTTTTCATGCAACGCAGAACTGATGTGTGAAAAAAAACGCTCATGTACACAGACCCATAGAAATGAATGGGTCAGGATTCACTGCGGGTGCTATGCGTTCACGTCACGCATTGCACCCGCGCGGAAAACTCGCTTGTGTGAAAGGGGCCTAAGTGTTTGAAAAATAGCCATTTTTGTGTCTGAACATTTTCGTCATATGTCCACCATTCATTCCCGCCAAAATTTTTGTGGGCTTCTAGTATGGTGTCCATATGATCAAACAGACCACTACATAGATAGGGGTGTTTTTCACCTAGGACGCATGCATAGATACAAAAAGATTGTATCCATGAATAAAAGGATTTATTTGTGCTTTTCTTTTTTCATCCTCTTTCTCTTTCCTTTTTTTTGATTATCTTTATTAGACGGGAGTAGGGAATTTAAGTCAATAAATTCCTTATTCCAGATCTTTTCTTTGATTTGTAGGGGAAGATGGAACCCTAATGGTGAAATGTGGCACGGTAATACTTCTTTAAAAGAACAAGCGGGAATACCTTTTTTTGGTAAATATGCTGGAGTTACCAAGGATTCGATTTTACTATTTTGGACATTTTTTTAACCCTTTCAGTACCGAGCCACTTTTCACCTTAAATCCCAGGCTGATTTTTGAAAATCTGACGTGTGTCACTTTATGTGGTAATACCTTTAGAACGCTTTTACTTATCTAGGCCATTCTGAGATTGTTTTCTTGTGACACATTGAACTTCATGACAGTCATAAATTTGAGTCAATACATTTCACCCTTATTTATGAAAAAAATCCCAAATTTACCAAAAATTTTGAAAAATTAGCAAATTTCCAAATGTCAATTTCTCTACTTTTAAAATACATAGTAATACCTCCAAAAATAGTTATTACTTAACATTCCCAATATGTCTACTTTATGTTGGCATCATTTTGTAAATGTCATTTTATTTTTTTAGGAAGTTAGAGGGCTTAAAAGTTTAGAAGCAATTTTTCAAATTTTCAACAAAATTTCTCAAACCGTATTTTTGAGCACCAATTCAGTTATAAATTGATTTTGTGGGGCTTACCTAATGGAAACCCCCATAAATGACCCCATTTTAGAAACTACACCTCTCAAGTTATGAAAAACTGATGTTACAAACTTTATTAACCCTTGAGGTGTTCCACAAGAATTAGAGGAAAATGGAGGTGAAATTTCAAAATTTCACTTTTTTGGTAGATTATTCAAGTAAAATTTTTTCTTGCAACACAGCAAGGGTTAACAGCAAACTAAACATCAATATACATTACTCTGATTCTGCAGTTTACAGAAATACCACATATGTGGTGGTAAACGTCTCTATGGGTTTGTGGCAGTGGTCAGAAGGAAAGGAGCGCCATATGGATTTTGGGGGCAGATTTTGCTAGAATAGTTTTAGGCACCATTTTGTAATTGAGAGACCCTGACGTAATCCTACAGTGGAAACCCTCAAAGAGTGACCCATTTTGGAAACTGCACCCTTCAACGAATATATTAAGGGGGGTACTGGCCACTTTGACCCCCTAAGTGTTTTACGGAATTTGGAAACACTTGGCTGTGAAAATGAAAAGTTTAATTTCTTCCAATAAAATGTTTCTTTAGCCTCAAATTTTTCATGTTCACAAGGGGTAACAGGAGAAAAGCACCCCATAATTTGTTACCCATTTTCTCCTGAATACGGCAACACCCCATATGTGGTGGTTGTTACAGACGCGGCGATACCCAATATGTCTAACTTTTTTATTTTTGGAAAGTTTTACACATTAGATTTATTTTTGAACAGAATAAAATCTTTTTTTTGTGTTGCCATTTTCAGAGAGCCATATTTTTTTATTTTTCGGGCAATTGTCTCAGGTAGGGTATCATTTTTACGGGACAAGATGACGGTTTGATTGGTACCATTTTGGAATAAATACGCCTTTTTGATCGCCTGCTATTACACTTTTGTAAGAGAAGGTGACCAAAAAATGTCTGTTTTGGCACTTTTTTTTTTTTTTTACTGTGTTCACCTGGCGGGGTGGATGATGTGATATTTTTATAGAGGCGGTCGATACGGATGCGGCAATACCTAATATGTTTATCTTTCTTTTTTTATCTTTTTTTTTACAATTTTTTTTAGATTTTTTGGGGAAAATGGCGTTGTTTTTTTTTTTTTACTTGAAACTTTTATTATTATAGGAAACTTTATTTTTTAACTTTTTTTTTTACTTTATTTAACTGTTGGGGGTCTGATCCCCTTTACAATGCAGTACAATACTTTTGTATTGTAATGCATTGGCTGTAAGTGTATTACTCAATGTAATACACTTACAGCCTGCTTCCTGTGCGATCCAGGGGGCTGCTATCCGAGCCATTGGGTCCCCGTCACAGCAGCGCGGGGACCCGATGGCCCCCCGCTCGCCGTCCTGAATCCCTTAACTCCCGCACACCACATGTGCCGCGGTCAGCGCTGATCGCGGCACATGATGGGTTAATGCGCCGGCATCGGTGTTTTCACTGATGCTGGCGCATTCAGCAGGGGTTCGGCACCTGGGCACAGCCGGACTCCCGCCGCTGATCGGGCGGGTGCAGCTCCTGCACCCGCCCGATCAGCGCGCCGTACATGTACGGCGCTGGGACTTGTGTCCTGGCTTTTTGCGCCGTACATGTACGGCGCTGGGACTCTAAGAGTTAATGCAATCGTTTTGGAAATTTGTAGTGTTGTGTTCAGGAATAAAAGAATTGTTCCTTTCATTACACCACACTTGTGAGATGTTGTCCACAGAGGTCTGTGTATTATGTAAAATGGAACGATGTTGTAAAAAGGACAAAATGTCCTTTATGATATTTGTAATGTCAGGAGATGTGTTGCTTCCTGACTGACAGCTATTGCTGATGTGTTTGTTTGTATATGAATGTAAAATCTGATCTTGAATTATGTTAAGATGTTGGCTTTTCTTTCCGTTGTTTACTGTTGGTTGACTTTTCTTCGTGTCTTCGTGTCTTGCTGCGTCATGTTGGATGACTATCCTAAGATAAAAACAAAAGGATGATAAAAGGGCAGACTAGATGGACCAGGTGGTCTTTTTCTGCCGTCAATCTTCTATGTTTCTATGTTTCTATGTTTCTATGTTTCTATTGTTGGTAGAAAGTAATTTCTTTTGTTGAAATTGGTGTTTCTGGTTCGGAATTACGCTGGGACTTGTGGGTATGTTCTCTCCTCTTTTCCGATGGGGGAGGAGTGTATAATTCTTTGGATTTACTTTTCCTCTTGTTTGGTGGGTCCTCAGCATCCTGCGTCACGTGCGCGTGTTCTGGAGGCGTCACTTGAGAGCTGGTGCTACAGATGTAGTAGAGTTTGCTCTCACTGGATTCGCGATTCGTTGCTAACGAATTCAGAAGCGCAATACTAGAAATAAAAGTGTAGTTACATGTAACCAACACCAGATGGCGCATGTAACTACAGTATTAATGGCAGAGTTCGGCGCAGCTCCGATCTCCTTGAGGAAATCGAGGCTGCACTGGTGTTTTAATACCCCTCCCTCCTCAATATTAAAACATAGGTGGCGCAGTGCGCCCTCCCCCCCTCCCTCAGTATTAAAACATTGGTGGCACAGTGCGCCCTCCCCCCAACCCCCCCCAGTATAATAAACATTGGTGGCGCAGTGCGCCCAACCCCAACCCCCCAGTACAAGAAACATTGGTGGCAGTGGGGATCGGAGCCCAGCAGTGTAATCGCTGGGCTCCGATCAGTTACCATGGCAACCGGACGCCTCCGGCTTGCCATGGTAATCTTTACAGTGCACCTTGACCCCCCCCTCACTATTAAAATATCGGTGGCGCAGTGTGCCCTTAACCCAACCCCCCTCCTTCCCCCAGTATAATAAACATTGTTGGCGCAGTGCACCCAACCCCTCCCCCCAGTATTAAAACATTAGTGGTGCAGTGCGCCCTCCCCCCAACCCCCCCAGTATAATAAACATTAGTGGCGCAGTGCGCCCAACCCCAACCCCCCAGTACAAGAAACATTGGTGGCAGTGGGGATCGGAGCCCAGCAATGTAATCACTGGGCTCCGATCAGTTACCATGGCAACCGGACTCCTCCGGCTTGCCATGGTAATCTTTACAGTGCACTTTGAACCCCCCCTCACTATTAAAATATTGGTGGCGCAGTGCGCCCTTAACCCAACCCCCCTCCTCCCCCCAGTATAATAAACATTGGTGGCGCAGTGCGCCCAACCCCCCCAGTAATAAAACATTGGTGGCGCAGTGCGCCCTCCCCCTTAACCCCCCCAATATAATAAACATTGGTGGCGCAGTGCGCCGTCCCCCCAACCCCCACCCCAGTATAATAAACATTGATAGCAGTGGCCACAGGCGACCCCCCCCTTTCATTGGTGGTGCAGTGGGGACCTGACCGGAGCCCAGCAGTGTAATCGCCGTGGATACTAAAACTGCAGTATTGTAAAAAAAAACACACACACACTTATAAAATATTTTATTGAAATAAACACTTCCACAGACCCCTGTTTGACCATTTTATTTAAAAAATAAAAAAGCTGGTCCGACGTAATCCACCGAATCCGACGTAGTCCTCAGCATTCATGATCCTGAAAAATAGAAAACAAATAAACAAACATAGACACTTACCTCCTCCTCCTCAGGATTCTTCTCCTCAGCAGCAGTGGAACCTCTTCCTTCTTCTGCTACTCCTCAACCTTCTGGGGCTCGACAGGGGCCGCAAAAAGAAGCATCTCATGACCTGACCCCTCAGCTGAAAGCAGTAAAAAATAAAAACATCACAAAAAGTGTAATACAAAGCGATCAAAAAGGCGTATGCCACCCCAAAATAGTACTAATCTAACCGTCACCTCATCCTGCAAAAAAGTAGCCCCTACCTGAGACAATCACCCAAAAAATTAAAAAAAACTACAGCTCTCAGACTATGGAGACACTAAAAAATCATTTTTTTTTCAAACAGGATATTATTGTGTAAAACGCAAAAAAATAAAAAAAGTACACATGTTGGGTATCGCCACGTCCGTATCACCCTGCTCTACAAAAATGTCACATGACCTGACCCCTCAGCTGAAAGTAGTAAAAAAAATAAAATAAAAATGGTGGCAAAAAAGTCATTTTTGGTCACCTTACATCACAAAAAGTGTAATACAAAGCGATCAAAAAGGCGTATGCCACCCCAAAATAGTACCAATATAACCGTCACCTCATCCTGCAAAAAAGTAGCCCCTACCTGAGACAATCGCCCAAAAAATAAAAAAAACTACAGCTCTCAGACTATGGAGACACTAAAAAATCATTTTTTTTTTTGTTTCAAACAGGATATTATTGTGTAAAACGCAAATAAATTAAAAAAGTACACATGTTGGGTATTGCCACATCCGTATCAACCTGCTCTACAAAAATCTCACATGACCTGACCCCTCAGCTGAAAGCAGTAAAAAAAATAAAATAAAAACAGTGTCAAAAAAGCCATTTTTTGCCACCTTACATCACAAAAAGTATAATACAAAGAGATCAAAAAGGCGTATACCACCCCAAAATAGAGGTTTCTGTACAGTGCTGTAGGCTCTATAAATATTCTTTTACAAACTGTGTAACATGATGAGCAGGGGCGTAAACACCAGCAACCTGACCACCACCAGCATGATCCGCCACATGAAAGCAAAGCACCCTAAAAGGTGGTCCGAACACCTGGGTCTACGATCTGTGTCTGCAGGTCACACCACTGTCTCCTCTTCCCCTCTGTTACGTGCTGTCCAAGACGCAGGCCCAGATGGCTTTTTTGACACCCTTATTTTTTTATTTTTTTTACTGCTTTCAGCTGAGGGGTCAGGTCATGTGAGATTTTTGTAGATCAGGTTGATACGGATGTGGCGATACCCATCTTGTGTACTTTTTTATTTATTTGCGTTTTACACAATAATATCCTGTTTGAAACAAAAAAAATTATTTTTTAGTGTCTCCATAGTCTGAGAGCTGTAGTTTTTTTTTAAAATTTTTTGGGCGATTGTCTCAGGTAGGGGCTACTTTTTTGCAGGATGAGGTGACGGTTAGATTGGTACTATTTTGGGGTGGCATACACCTTTTTGATCGCTTTGTATTACACTTTTTGTGATGTAAGGTGACTGCTGCTGAGGAGAAGAATCCTGAGGAGGAGGAGGTAAGTGGTCTGTGTTTGTTTGTTTGTTTTCTATTTTTCAGGATCATGAATGCTGAGGACTACGTCGGTGGATTACGTCAGAACAGCTTTTTTATTTTTTAAATAAAATAGTCAAACAGGGATCTGGGGGAGTGTTTTTTTCAATAAAATATTGTATAAGTGTGTGTTTTTTTTACAATACTGCAGTTTTAGTAATCACGGCTATCTACAGACGCCCCTGATTACTAATACTGGGCTTAGTGCTTGCCAGTATGGCCAGCACTAACCCCAACATCTATTACCTCGGCACCCACCGCCACCAGGGGTGTCGGGAAGAGCCGGGTACCCGCAGGACTATCTCTTAATATTATAAAAATGAGTTTCTGTCTGTCTGTCTGTCTGTCTGTTCTCTATGCGCGAACAAACTACTGGACCGATTTTCACCAAATTCGGCACACAGGTACATCAGGTGTCCGGGAAGGTTTTAGACCAGGTCTCATCTCTCTAGGACATACCGTTTCTGAGATATTCCCAAAATATGATCTCCATTAGCCAACATTACAACTTGGAACTTTGGTTTTAAACTCCAACTGCCATTCTCTGCAAAGGCACACACAGGGAGGGCAGGTTTCCATAACAACCAGGTAATTATCAGCAGCTGAGGAGCTCATCCATTTCTATATACTGACACTGTTAAAGGTATTCCAGTTACCATAAATATAACTTACGTTTTTTTTTATTACTACAGTTCAGTAGTAATAAAAGATGTTTTCCTCCACTGCTGCCCATTGCGTGGCCTCATAAATAAGCATGGTATCAACCTTTAATTCAGTCCACCCTAAAAGAAGTACTTAAAACCCCCACCCCAGGTCTCACTAAGCCACATCCCTGACTCCATCAGGCCACACCCCCCTTTCAATCCGCAGCCAACAGAGATTGAAAAAATAAAGGTAAAAATCAACTTCTGTCAGCTGCAGGGATGGGTGGGAGGTTGACTTTCTTTCTCCAACAACACACACAAACATTAAATAAAATAGATTAAATCCACCCATGTGAAGCGTCTTGCTAATCCACGCCCCCGACTCTGTCAGGTCACGCCCCCTCCCACTTCACAGCCAATGGGGATTAAAAAATGAAGGTAAAAATAAACTTCTGTTTGCTGCAGGGGTGGGAGGGTGAATTTCTCTCTGTAACGACACACAAAAATTTTAGATGAAATAGACTAATTATAGACTACAACCGTTTGAAGCGTCTTGCTAAGCCACGCCCCAACTCTGTCAGGCCATGCCTCTTCTCACTCCGCAGCCATTCTGCAATGACACACAGAAACATTAAATGAAATAGATTAAATGTATCTATGCGAAGCGCTTTGCTAAGCCATGCCCCCGACTCTGTAAGGCCATGCCCCCTCCCACTCCGCAGCCAACAGGGATTGAAAAAATAAAGGTAAAAATCAACTTCTGTCAGCTGCAGGGATGGGTGGGAGGCTGACTTTCTTTCTGCAATAATACACAGAGGCATTAAATGAAATAGATTAAACACACCCATGTGAAGCGTCTTGCTAATCCACGCCCCCGACTCTGTCAGGTCACGCCCCCTCCCACTCCGCAGCCAACGGGGATTCAAAAAAATAAAGGTAAAAATAAACTTTTGGGTGAATTTCTCTCTGCAATGACACACAAAATTTTAGATGAAATAGACTAATTTCAGACTAAAACCGTTCGAAGCATCTTGCTAAGCCACGCCCCCAACTCTGTCAGGCTACGTCCCCTCCCACTTCTCAGGCAACGGGGATTGAAAAAAATCAGCTGCAGGGGTGGGAGGGTGAATTTCTCTCTGCAACGACACACAAAAATTGTAGATGATATAGACTAATTTTAGACTACAACCATTCAGTACTAATCAAAGATGTTTTTTTCCACTGCTACCCATTGCGGGTCCTCATAAATTACCATGTCATCAACCTGTAATTCATGCCACCCTCAAAAGAAGGACTTAAAACCCCAGCCCCAGATCTCGCGAAACCATGCCCCGACTCTGTCAGACCATGCCCCCTCCCACTCCGCAGCCAACGGGGATTGAAAAAATGAAGGTAAAAATCTACTTCTGTCAGCTGCAGGGGTGGGAGTGAGGTTGGATTTCTTTCTGCAACAACATACAGAAACATTAAATGAAATAGATTAAATATACCCGTGCAAAGCAATGTTTTGTTCCACTGCTACCCATTGTGTTTCCTCAAATTACCATGGCATTAACCTATAATTCAGGCCACCCTGAATAGAAGGACTTAACCCCGCCCCCTCGTCCCATTAAACCACACCCCCTCCCACTCCGCAGCCAATAGGGATTGAAAAAATGAAGGTAAAAATCAATTTCTGTCAGCTGCATTGACTTTCTCTCTGTAACGACACACAGAAACATTAAATGGGTCTTTCTGCTAGTATATATATATATATATATATATATATATATATATATATATATATTAAGGATTAGTGGACCAGTTCAGTCCGAACTTTGCTATGTTTTAGATGGCTTGTAGCGCCATTTTAGTGCACATGTCATCTAGAAAAAGCTCTAGGGAGAAAGAAGAAAGTTGGGGGGAGGGTTTGTTCCAATTGGCTCCTGTGAAGGAGGGTGGTATATGCCAGGAGAACGATCTTAGGGACAGGGTCAGGAACAAATTACTGATAACTAAATAATCTGGTTTACGTCCTACTTTTGAAAAATCAATCACTGCCTTAATAAAATATTTAAAAGTAAAACTTTATTCAAAGCTCTAAAAACTAATGGGAAAAGACCTGACAGAACAGGTACGTTAAGGCTTAAGTGATAAAATGGGCAGATCAATGGATCTCATTGAGGACTTTCAGTGGGTCTTGTGGTGGTCCCCCTGCCTTATCATGTCTTTGGGTAAGTTTTATTTTTGTTTGATGTTGCACCAGGGACAGATTTATGGCCTATAGGTTTATTGACCTGCACTTTATTCTGCAATAGGTGGCATCCTTGTGCTGGTGCTATACTATTTTGGGGATTTTGGAGTATTATAAGTTTGAGTACTTATAGGTTTATTTTACTCATCGGCATGTTCAACACCTAGTCTGGGAGGGTGACCACTACGGCCCATGCTTCCCACCTACACTGTATGACCCTTTATTTATTATATTTCTGGAGAATATTCAATTTATACCTTTTTTTGATTTTCTTTGTAATAAAAGTTATATTATTTTAACATATTACTTGTGTTGAGCATTTGTTCCTGCTGTCCCCTATTGGGGGGTGGCATGAGTAGTAGGTTATTCATTGGATCTCATATGCCTGAATAAGATCGGTTACGTCATATGGCATCACCAAGAGTATCCAACGTATAACTTTGAACTGCCCCTCACAAACAATGATGGTCCACACACTAATGTCAGCTATACTGACACCTCACAACGACCAAACAATCTCTATAAACCCATTGGGGCTACAGTTGGCAGAAAGGGAGGAAAAATTATGTTACTACCAGGAAACATTGTGTACGCAGCTTGCCTCAGCCTACGGAGAGCAGAAATCTGCCATCAGCGTATCTGAATGGGAGGCCCCCCCCCCACAGAGTCACTCCCCTCCCGTCGCCATGAGCAGCAGAAGCCACAGCAGCAGTAGCAACAGCATAAGACATATCAGTCTCCTGAACATGATGGAGCAGTTTTTCTACATGCCACAACCGTTAAAGCCAGTCAGAAAACTGACAGCTCCCGTCTCAACGCCCAGGTTCCAGCCTACCTAAACTCTGGTCAATCTCTGTCACATACCCAGTTCCCTGACCCCACAGATTTCTGGGCAGGCAGACTAGAAAACTGGTCCAAACTGCACAGCACACTCTCTGTCTTCTTTCTTGCCCTGCCTCCAGTGTCTTCTTGGAGAGGGTCTTCAGAGCCAGGAGGGGCGTGGTGAAACCCAAACGGACAAAGTTGTCCTCCACCAGTGTCCAAAACATCACTTTTGTCAAAATGAACCAAGCCTGGATTCAGGAGGATTTTCACACTCCACCAGCTGATTCTGATGAATAGATCTAGGCTTGCTGTCAGTGCCCCATCTTGCCACTGTTGCTATCTGTCTATTATCATGTTCTGTAAAGCTGCTGCTGTTGCCTGCATCATGCTACTAATGTCTCTTAATTGTCAGTTTACGTTTTCCATGTACTCACTACCTACCATCACGTGGTGTATGGCTGCTTTATGCTACGGCCTGCATCATGCCACTTATGCCACCATCACGTTCTGTATGGCTGCTGCTGCAGCCTGCATCATGCCCACTAATTCTACTTGACAACCATGATGTTCCCACATCACAATGTGTTTTTAAACATCATCTGCCTCCTGATAAGGGACAATTTTTGAAAGCTTCAGAATATGAAAAAGCATGAGACAAGTGTCGGCTGTTTGAACATGCTGCATGATTACACTGTCAAATGTATATTTACCCATATGTATGTCACTGGCACTCAGACATCATTTACTGTTGCTGTCATTGTGTTTCAGAGCTTGGGGAGGGGAGATCTTGGAGGGAAAAAATTCATAAAAAATACACGAAAAAATATAAGTTTTAGTCTTAGGAGGCTAGAGGGGGTTATACAACAACTTTCAGGGCAATTGGAGCAACTTTTTGGCTGTGAACCAAACCTTTTCTAAAATTCGGCGAATCGGATCTGAAACAAATTTCGACTGGTTCGCTCTTCTCTAACATATACATATATACAGTGTAGAAAAAAAGTAAGTGCAAGTTCTCCCACTTAAAAAGATGAGAGAGGCCTGTAATTGACATCATAGGTAGACCTCAACTAAGAGAGACAAAATGAGAAAAGAAATCCAGAAAATCAAATTGTCTGATTTTTAAAGAATTTATTTGCAAATTATGAAGGAAAATAAGCATTTGGTCAATAACAAAAGTTCATCTCAATACTTTGTTATATATCCTTTGTTGGCAATGACAGAGGTCAAATGTTTTCTGTAAGTCTTCACAAGGTTGGCACACACTGTTGCTGGTATGTTGGCCCATTCCTCCATGCAGATCTCCTCTAGAGCAGTGATGTTTTTGGGCTGTCGCTGGGCAACACGGACTTTCAACTCCCTCCAAGGGTTTTCTATGGGGTTGAGATCTGGAGACTGGCTAGGCCACTCCAGGACCTTGAAATGCTTCTTACGAAGCCACTCCTTCGTTGCCCTGGCAGTCTTTAAGCAGCTCACTCTCAGACAGCAGCACTGTGCAGTCTGAGCATGAGCTGCAGGAAGAAAGTCACCCTCCCTCCCACCCCTGCAGCTGACAGAAGTTGATTTTTACCTTCATTTTTGCAATCCCTGTTGGCTGCGGAGTGAGAGGGGGCGTGGCGTGACTGGGTTGGAGTGTGGCTCAGTCGGACCTGGGGGTGGGGCTTTTAAATCCTTCTTTTGAGGGTGGCCTAAATTACAGATTGATGCCATGGTAATTTATGAGGAAACACAGTGGGTAGCAGTGGAGGAAAACATCTTTTATTACTACTGAATGGTAAATATGTAAAACTTATAATATATTAGGTAATAATTGATGATGAATTAGTCTAAAACATAAGTTATATTTATGGTAATCTGAATACTCCTTCAACAGTGTCATCCACAACACTCTGCCCCTTTAAAGCAGACCTACAGCAGTGAAGAAAACTGGGTGGGTTGTTATGGAAACCGGGTGTGAAACTGACTGTATGTGGCGGCTAAGGGCCTGCGAGCTTCTATTGGCTGATAAGGGTCATGTGACCAGGCTTCTATTGGCTAATGCCTGGGAATAATCTCAGGTCAGGAACGATATGTCCTAGAGAGCTGAGACCCGGTCTTAAACCTTCCCGGACACCTGATATACCTGTGTGCCAAATTTCGTGATTGTAGCTGCAACGGTGCAGATTCCTTTAGCGGACATACACACATACATACATATATACACTTAGCTTTATATATTACTAGCTGAAGGACCCGGCTTCGCCCGGGTATATTTAATTTATTTCTTTTACTGTTTGTGTGTGTGTGTCGTTAAAAGATATCGAGAGTGACCTCTATAGTGCCTGCCCCTTTAACATTGACCTCTACAGTGGCCTGCCCCTTTAACAGTGACCTCTACAGCGGCCCGCCCCTTTAACAGTGACCTCTACAGCGGCCCGCCCCTTTAACAGTGACCTCTACAGCAGCCCGCCCCTTTAACAGTGACCTCTACAGCTGCCCGCCCCTTTAACAGTGACCTCTACAGCAGCCCGCCCCTTTAACAGTGACCTCTACAGCAGCCCGCCCCTTTAACAGTGATCTTTACAGCAGCCTGCCCCTTCAACAGTGACCTCTACAGCTGCCAGCCCCTTTAACAGTGACCTCTACAGAAGCCCACCCCTTTAACTGTGACCTCCACAGCAGCTAGAGTGGCCACTGTCTTCACCCCAGAAAGCCAGACCTCACCGGCCATTCCCCCAAACGTAAAACAGCGCCCCCAGTTCCCATGAAGACACATCACTAAACATGAGGCCACGCCCCCTGACTCCGTGAAGAAATGGAGGAGAAGCTGTCTGAGTGTGAGCTACTGAAAGGGTGGACATCCCTGTGTCTGTCCAGGCACTGCGTCGGACGGGGAACAGGTAGCCAGAAAACTGGACTGTCCAGCCTAAAGCTGGACATCTGGCCACCCTAACATCAGCCTGCCCCTAGGGTGGCCAGAGGTCTTGTTTTAGGCTGGACGGTCTGGCTTTCAGACTCCCTGTCCTCTGTCATGCGCAGGGCCTGGATGGACACAGCAGCAGCACTCTCAGCAGCAGCACTGTGCAGTCTGAGCAATGAGCTGCAGGGAGAAAGTCACCCTCCCCCCACCCCTGCAGCTGACAGAAGGTGATTTTTACCAATATTTTTAATCCCGGTCAAATGCAGCATGGAAGGGGCGTGGCCTGACTGAGTCAGGGGCGTGACTTAGTGGGATCTGGGGGTGGTGCTTTTAAGTCCTTCTTTTGACGGTGGCCAGAATTACAGGTCGATGCCATAGTAATTTAGGAGGAAGGTGGGTAGCAGTGGAAGAAAACATCTTTTATTACTACTGAACAGTAAATATGTAAAATTTACATTATATGAGGTAATGATTGATGATGAGTTAGTCTAAAACATAAGTTATAGTTATGGTAACCGGGAATACCCATTTACCATTGTCATCCACAGTGCTCTGCCTCTTTAATGCAGACCTAAAGCAGTGAACTGGCTAGGTTGTCATAGAAACCTGATGTGTGCCTGTGAGCTTCTATTGGCTGATAAGGGTCATGTGACCAGGCTACTATTGGCTAATGCATTTTTTGGGAATATCTCAGGAACGGTACGTCCTGGAGAGTTGAAAACTGTTCTAAAACCTTCCCGGACACCTGATGTACATGTGTGCCAAATTTTGTGATTGTAACTGTAGCGGTGCGGACATACACACACACACACACACACGCACACATACACTCAGCTTTATATATTAGATATATATATATATATATATATATATATATATATATACTGGATACTCAGAACGGTCCCAGCAAGTGGACTGAAACGTTGCATGGGTGAATAAAGGACATCACTTCATTCACTATTTGGATGTGCCGCGGATTTTTGTTTTCTATATCCTTGGATGTTTGGTCGCATTGGACTGCAGGCACTCCGGATTCGTTGTACTAAGTGTGCCTTTCTATTGTTTTTTTTGCACAGGCGGTATGTCCGCCCCTGAATGGATTGACTCCTGGTCTGGAAATGTGCTTGTTGTAGATACCATAGTAACAGACATTGATGTATGTAACATGAAAATGCTACAGAGACTGCATACTTAACTTCTAATGGGAAACAGATGACGTAACCAAAATTAGGAAGGCTTTTGCATAAGATCTGGAAATATGCACCTGGGAGTATAAAAGCAATTGCAAACCGCTCTCATGACTAATGCAAGTCAGACCTCTTCAGCTGTAGATGACATGAGTGACTAGGTAATGAATATAAATGTGGACTCCCTTAGAAAAGTAGGTAAACACAATGGTAGCGATAGCTCAGTGAATACTTGAAAAAGAAAATGTTTTCAGTCCTATATGTAAGGTTCATGGATTAAAATCCAAAGAATATGGCAGATCTTGAATAGGTATTGAGCAGAAGGAGGAGAATCTTTGTTCTGAAGGCAAACCTGGTAATCAATCCACCCAAAGCCTTGATGCATGTATTTGCTGATAATACCAGTATAACCGAATATGAAATCACACTGCCCTCTTGTGGCTGATAGCATATTATCAAAAATTCATAAACATTATTATGATGAATTTCTGATTAAGTTGTTTAATGTCTAAGCACATATTATCAACACAACCTTAGTCTACATAATTGCCTAAATGTATAGGTACAGTATTTCAACGATTCAGAAAGCCATTAATTGCTGGTGATCATTCATATGTGAAATTAACAATCCCGCATGATGCATATATCTACAGCAATTAAAGTAAGAACAGATAAATTGCTTTTTGCTTACATATTGTAATACAAATTATTTCTGCAAACTTAATCAGTTCAGAGAAACAAGTGTAATGTATGTATTAAAGGGGTTGTCCAAGATAAAAGTGTTTATTAAAGGGGATGTCCTCAGACATGCCGCAGAACGGTGTAAAATATAAAATCAGGGTCACTTTCCTCTTTCTCCAGTGCTGTTCTCTGCAGTATTGGTCCAGTCCTTGAGCAACTGCTTACTTAAAACTGAGGTCACTGTCCTCATGGGTATACCGGCACAGAAAACAACACTGAGGAGAAAGGTAAGTGTCCCCATTATTTTTTTTAATTTTAAACCATTCGGGGGCATATCCTAGATTTATCTCAGACAACCCCTTTAATTTGCTTGCTATACGTGGAGCACAACACTACATAGAATAGTTAACCACATCTAAATTGTGTAATGAAAATGTATGTGTGATGAGCAATCTCTACAATTGGTCTGTCTCGGAGTTGAGGTTGATAAATACACTTTCTTTGTTCTGATTAATATCACATTTATTATGAAAAGATTAAGATGAAAAATAAAATATAAAAATAAAATATAGTGATGTAATAAGTCACCAGCGCTGGTTTCCGTTAAATTAGAAAAATAGTTAATAGATGATCTTAAAATCAATTGCTTGTTGCTGTGCAAATTCATAAAATATAAAATAGTAGTAATGTATGAGTCACAGTATCCAAATAACAGCTATGTGCAAATCTCAGCAATGTGCAAGTCACAACAATGTGCAAGTCACAGCAATGTATAAATCGTAGCAAGTCACAATAATGTGCAAATCATACCAATATGCAGGAGATATGGCCAATTAATCAATATACAGGGAATATAGCAAACCGATCTCCCGGTTTGTTCCTATATTGTATAAACCCCCGAGGTTATGTTGTATATTGCACTCTGTTAGTCCTTTAGAAATTTGCCACTGTATATGTATGGCCGCCTTTTAAGTGGCTTTCTTTATGATGTGTAATATGTTGAATCGTTTTATCAGGGTACCAATAATAGTAAAAGAAAGTTACCAAGGATAGTCACTTCTATATCTGAATAAGTTCCTTTATATTACATTACCCCTCCTGTGCAGCTCAGTTTTTGGGCGCTTGTTAAATCCAGGGAACACTTGGTCCGGGTGCTTCAGTACGTGCTATTTTCCCGCGCGGCCGGCTTTCTCAAGATTTAATAAGTGCGCCGTCCCACGTGGCGTCCAACGTGGGTTCACGCCTACTTTGAGTACGCTAAAGTTCAATTCAATTTGCGTACGCTTAAGTTCAAGAGTGCGTACACTATTCAGCGTGCGTTTAAGTTCAAGAGTGCGTACGCTATTTAGCGTGCGCTCTGATGTGGACAATAGTAATAGTCTATATGTGTCCTTTCTTCTTAGTGCCTTTAGATAATCCACAGGGTAATGTGCTCACAAAACCAAACACGTTTCAGGGCTACACCTGCCCCTTCCTCAGTAGCCTGTGGATCTGAGTTTATTTTTGGCACTTTATATACCTTAATTTAGGTCAGTGGCTCATCCAGGAATTTACTTAGGAATTAGGTGCTCACTTCCTAGGTACAGCCAAACCTTCGAGAAAAGACAAATATAGACAATTGTAATTGGAAGGGCACTCTAAGTATCAAAGAACCAGTCTGGAAGAAGTAACTAAATCAAAAATAAAATGTATTATGTCTAATTACCTAAAATTGACTAAAACCTCTAAACTTAAAATACATAGATAAATACACCATAGTTAGAACGCGCGTTCATACACAATGGATGCAGCTAGGTTTTGTTAGGGAGGCTTCTACAAACAAAACCTATGAATAGTTGTTCGTGTATTCAGATAATATATCCCATATATATAGTATAGATGAAATATATGGCTATTTGTGGCCTTTGTATATGCAACACAAAAATGGTTCCCCCTTGTTAGTGGAACGCTATACGTCCATTAGTATTAATTGCTTGAAAATAGCAAGGCTTTGGCTGTCGACACTTGGTAAATTCTCCTTTAGTCAACACTGTATATGGTACCGATACTCATTTATGAGTTGTTAGTAATAGTTCACAGATAATTTGTGAGATTGTAACAATGTTACTTTACCAATCCTTGGCGTAGGTACAGAGTCCGAGCATAGCGTGCTGATGGGGGAGTTCGTTTGCTGCTTGGCGGAGCCGAGTCTCACTGTGGCGTCCCACGTGACTCCCGCATGTGATCACCCCTTCAGTCACGTGTCTGGTCACATGATATGCTTGCTGCAGGTCCTGGAGGGTAAGATGTTTCTCTCCAGGTCCTTGAAGGTGAACGACTCCTTATATTAGCTTGGTTGAAATACAGAACCGATTGCGTGCAAACGGCATTCAGCTGTTAAGTACACTGTATGGATTGCTATGTTGTTGTCTTCTTATACCAAACGCGTTTCGGAGCTAACACGGCTCTTTCCTCAGTGGCTAAAGAAGACTTCTTATGACTTCCTTATATATCATCAATTCAATATCCGTGGGTTGGACCACACCCACGTCCAACGCAATTGGTTCTGTATTTCAACCAAGCTAATATAAGGAGTCGTTCACCTTCAAGGACCTGGAGAGAAACATCTTACCCTCCAGGACCTGCAGCAAGCATATCATGTGACCAGACACGTGACTGAAGGGGTGATCACATGCGGGAGTCACGTGGGACGCCACAGTGAGACTCGGCTCCGCCAAGCAGCAAACGAACTCCCCCATCAGCACGCTATGCTCGGACTCTGTACCTACGCCAAGGATTGGTAAAGTAACATTGTTACAATCTCACAAATTATCTGTGAACTATTACTAACAACTCATAAATGAGTATCGGTACCATATACAGTGTTGACTAAAGGAGAATTTACCAAGTGTCGACAGCCAAAGCCTTGCTATTTTCAAGCAATTAATACTAATGGACGTATAGCGTTCCACTAACAAGTGGGAACCATTTTTGTGTTGCATATACAAAGGCCACTAATAGCCATAATATTTCATCTATACTATATATATGGGATATATTATCTGATACACGAACAACTATTCATAGGTTTTGTTGGTAGAAGCCCTCCCTAACAAAACCTAGCCTGCATCTATTGTGTATGAACGCGCGTTCTAACTATGGT